>JAJSRW010000947.1:0-21953 GCA_022414725.1 Microglena sp. YARC | reverse complement strand
CAATAAGTTCCACACTTGTTGTGGCGAAAGAGAGGTGGTGAGGCAAAGGAGATAAGCAACTTTTAGCGCAAGCCCACACTCGTCTTGGGTGAAGTGACGGTTGACTTTTGGCGAAGGATGCGGATCCAAAAGCTGTCTTTCTCCTGCGATGTTGTGGTTAGTGTTGGTCTTGGGGGTGGACTGTGATGCTTAATAAGAAGGGCATATAAGAGAAAGTTCGTCAAAAATAAAACGTACAGATTATTCTCTGTCCTCATTCTTGTCTTGTTGGTGTGGTTGGGTGTGGTGTAGGTGTGGTGTGGGTGTGGGGTGTGCATGTGCTGGATTTGTGGTACGACCGCACTCGTGTTGGGTGAAGTGACGGTGGATGTTGGCAAAGTGATGGCCGATCCAAAAGCTGTCTTGCTCCTGCAACGTTGGTGGTGTGTTGTGTTAATGTTGGTGGTAGTGTTGGTGGCTGTGGTTTGGTAGTTGTTTGGTGTTGAGTGTGGTGTTGTGTAGGTTTGTGGTTGTGGTCTGTGGTTAGTGTTGGTGTCGGTGTTGTTGGTCGTGGTTGGTAGTGTGGGTGGTGTTGTTTGGTGTTCGTGGTTGGTTGGTCAGTGTTCGGTGTGTTTGTATTGGTGTTGTGGGTAGTGTTGGTGGTTGGTGTGTTAGTGTGGTGCTTGGTGTTTGGTCAGTGTTGTGGTTCTGTTGTTCAGTGTTGCGTGTTGGTAGGTAGTGTTGGTGGTTGTGTAAGTGTGGTTGGTGGTAGTGTTGTCGGTTGTGGTCAGTGTTTGGTGTTGTGTTGGTGGTAAGTGTTGGTGGTTTGTGGTTGGTGGGTACTGTTAGTGTGTGGTGTGTGGTTGTGGTGGTGTATGGTGTTGGTTTGTTGTTGGTTGTGGTAGTGTTGTTTGGTGTTGGTGGTAGTGTTGGTGGTCGTGGGTAGTGTTGTGTTGGTGGTAGTGTTGTTGGTTGGTGGTTGTGTTGGTGTCCGGTGTGTTGTGTTGTGGTGTGTTAGTCGTTGCGTCATGTTCGTGTTGGTGTAGTGTTGGTGTCTTGTGGTTGTCGGTAGTGTTGGTGTCCGTGTGGTGTTAGTGTTGGTGTGTGGTAGTGTGGAGTGTTCCGTCGTTGGTGGTAGTGTTGGTGAGTGTGGTTGTGGTCTGTGTGTTACGGTTGTGTCTTGTTGCGTGGTTTGGTTGTATTTGTAGGTAGTGTTTGGTGTATGGTTGTAAGTGTTTTGGCTGTTGCAATTGCATGGAATCCAATACAATAGGCAATAGTAAATACCACTCGCATTATAATAATCGTATAATAAAAATATACTATACCCGGTATCCAATATTCAACAACATTCAAAGGCATTCATCCCCAGGGACTGAGCGAATTCAACCTACGTACCACTGCAGGGGCTTATGACTGATATGCTGAAGGTCTCTGCTCCATAGCAGTCGCATAGCAGTGACATGCTAAAACACAACTAACTCTCCAAATATGTCAACAACTAACTTCTAAGGACTGGGTTTAAGGGAACGGCTTTTGTAATGTAATTGCGCAAGTACAGGCTACCATCACACCTAGATCCAGTTACAGCCGGTCGACGACCCTTCGTTGGGCCAGTGACCTCGATGGGGTTTGAACCAGCAACCTGACAAGACCCCGCACCTGCTTCCGTCCGATCCGGGATCGCTCTACAATAGAGCCATCCCGTTTCGAACGGCAGTAACTGCTACATGGCAGCTAACATCAACGTTCAAACAGTACTATTATCAACAATATAATAAAAGATGAAATAAATTCTACCCCCCTCCCAAGCTTTGACGTACCACTGCCCTAGGGGTTGACTCATGAGCTTCATACCTGCGGTCTCAGCTCAGGGTCCACGGAGAAGCAGCAGTCTGACAAGATCTCCTTAGCTGCTCCTGAGACAGGTGGTATGGGAAGATGGGCGGTGCAGCCCGATCTACTCTCCAGTGTCCTTCCCTGTGTGTATGTATGTATGTAATGTATGTTACAGCCAGGTAGGCCAAAATAGGCTCGCAAGGGACTGCACAACCGATAGAAGGCTCAAAAAACAACACTGATGACTGAGTCCCAAACAATCGTTTTAACGACGGGGGCCCTGCCTTCGTGCTACTAGTGATACTACTGCACCCATTGTATAGATTGTACAACTTTTCTGCTGTTTTTCCCTTGGATTGATCTTTATTCATTATACCCGAAGATCTAATTTTTATAACACTAACATTACCCGGCGGTTTTCCATCTGTTAGTGAGTGTGTGTGTTTGTGGGGGATTTTAATGGTGTTCCAGGGGGATCAGTTCCATTTTTGAGGGATTATTGAATCATCTTCTAGGGGGGGGGGGGAGGGGGGTGTCGAATGGGTTTCACCGGGGATTGGTTCCATTGGGGGGAGTTTGAATCAGTTCTCAGCGTTTATTAGGTTCCATTTATTTGGGTGGGTGGGCGGTCGTGGGGGGATTAGTCCATTTTGTTGGGAAATGCGCTCAGTTGACATCAGCTGATACAGACTGACAGACATGAAAAAACACAAGGCATAGATAGAAAGGACAGCAGACATTCATTTAAAAAGGACACAAGGCATTTAGATAGAAAGGACAGCAGACATTCATAAAAGGACACCAAGGCATAGATCAGAAAGGACAGCAGACAGTTCATGTCAAAAAGGGACCACAAGGCATAGAGAGAAAGGACAGCAGACATTATGAAAAGGACAACAAGGGCATAGACGAGAAAGGAACAGCAGGACATTCATAAAAACACAAGGCACTAGAGAGAAAGGACAAGCAGACATTCATAAAAGGACCACAAGGCATAGAGAGAAAGGACAGCAGACATCATGATAAGACACAGACAACGCAAAAATACTTGAAAAGAGAAGTGGGGCGTATACTTTTCTAAGCTATGGCTAGGGCTGGGGCTGAGGCAGTGGTTGTCGGTGGGTTGGTGGTGGTTAGTCATGCTGACTGGTGGTGGGTGGTGTTTGTGGGATGGGTGCAGGGGATGGAGGGAGGAGGGAGGATCGGGGGGAAGGACATATACTGAAACGAGAGTCGTGGCAGTACCTTTCTGGGGGTTGGGCAGCTGGTGGTGTGTAGTGGTTATGCTACTGGTGGTGGTGTGGTGTGTGTGTGGGTGGGGGGAGGTGGGGGGGTGGATAGGCGGGTAGGGGAGGGGGAGGGGGGGGGGGGGGATATACTTTGAAACGAGAAGTTGGGCAGTACCTTTCTGGGGGCTGGGGCAGTGGTGGTGGTATTGGTTTGTGCTACTGGTGAGGGTATGTGTGTGTGGGGGGGGATTAGGGGGAGGGGGGGGGGATATACTTGAAACAAGAAGTTGGGGCAGTACCTTTCTGGGGGTCTGGGGGCAGTGGTGGATGGTATTGGTTATGCTACTGGTGAGGGGTGTGTGTGTGCATGTGTGGGGGGGGGATTAGGGGGAGGGGGGGGAAGGATATACTTGAAACGAGAAGTTGGGCAGCGCCTTTCTGGGGCTGGCGGGGGCATGGTGGTGGGGTTATGCCACTGTGGAGGGTGTGTGTGTTGTGGGGGGGGGGGGGATTAGGGGGAGGGGGGGGGGGTATACTTGAAAGAGAAGTTGGGGCAGTACCTTTCAGGCCTTGTGAAGGGAGGGCATCCATTGAGCAGCTCATAGGTCATGACTGACATTGCCCAGATGTCAACTGTCACGGAGTACGACAAGTCTAGGCGATGCTTGTTCTCCTCAGGGAACGACTTGGTGGGGCACTTCAAGACCTCTGGGGCCTAAAGCAGTGATGCACATTGCGGATGTTAGTGTGCTACTGTGTTACTGTGTAAGGGTGTACCGGCATGTTCCAGTCAAAACAATTCCAGGGGTGCAGGTTACGGTGCATGACAAGTCTAGCCGATGCGTGTTCACCACCGGAACGATTTGTTGGGCATTTCAAGACCTCAGGGGTATGAGGCAGTGATGCACAGTGTGTATGTTAGTGTGTTAGTTAGTGTGTTAGTGAGTTAGTTAGTGTGCTTGTTGGTGTGTTTGTTGTTGTGTTTGTTAGAGTTAGTTAGTGTGTTAGTTAGAGTTAGTTAGTGTGTTAGTTAGAGTTAGTTAGTGTGTTACAGTAGTGTGTGGCGTTACAGTCCAGGACGGGTACACGTCTAAGGTAACAATAGTGCATGATAAGTCTAGCTACAAGGGCAGTGATGCACATTGTGTATGCAAGTGACAGTGTGTACCTGTATGTCACCAGTAAAAACAAGTCCAGGGGTGCCATGGATTATGGTGCATGGTTATGTAGTAACAGACTCTAACTAACTGTCCTAAGGTTTAAGAAGAAAGACATAGTGCCAAGTTTTGTGTGGCCCCCTGCAGACATTGGCGTGGCCGGTGGGGGCGAACTGACGAAGGCAGGGTGGCCCCCAGACCCCAGCCCTCAGCCCCAGACCTCAGTAACGAAACTCACTAACTTTCTAAGGTTGAGAAGAAAAGACGGTAGTGCCGAGTAAATCCGTGGCCCCTGCGCGATATTGCGTGGGCGGTGGCGGCGGTGGCGGACTGCGCACTGACAAGGGCAGAGGTGGACCATTCCAGCTCCAACCCCAGGCCCCCTACATAGAGAGTGCTTGTCCCTCACCATGACCATCATTCCAACCCCTAGGCCCCCCTACATAGAGGGAGCCGCTCTGTCCCTCACCATGACCATCAGCTCACAACCCCTAGGAACCCCCCTACCATAGAGTGGAGCGCTTGTCCCTCACCATGACCATCAGCGTCCACCCCCAGAGGCACCCCCTACATAGAGGGAGCGCTTGTCCCTCACCATGACCATCAGCTCCACCCCAGGCCCCCACAATAGAGGGAGGCGCTTTGTCCCTCACCATGACCATCAGCTCCAACCCCCAGGCCCCCCCCTAATAGCAGAGGAGCGCTTGTCCCTTACCATGGCCATCAGCTCCAACCCCAGGGCCCCCTACATAGAGGGAGCGCTTGTCCCTCACCATGACCATCAGCTCCAAATCCCCAGGCTCCCCTACATAGACCAGGAGCCGCTTGTCCCTCACCATGACCATCAGCTCCAACCCCCAGGCGGTCGCCCCCTACATTAGAGGGAGCGCTTGTCGCCCTCACCATGACCATCAGCTCCAACCCCCCAGGCCCCCCCTACATAGAAAGGAGAGCGCTTCTGTCCCTCACCATGACCATCAGCTCCAACCCCAGGCAGCCCCTCCTACATTAGAGGGAGCGTTTTCTCCCCTCACCATGACCATCTGCTCCAACCCCCAGGCCCCCGCCTACATAGAGGGACGCTGCTTGTCAAACCTCACCATGACTCATCAGCTCCACCCCCAGGCCCCCCTACATAGAGGGAGACGCTGTCCTACCATGACCATCAGCTCCAACCCCAGGCCCCTTACATAATGGGAGCGCTTATCCCTCACCATGACCATCAGCTACAACCCCCAGGCTTTGCCTACATAAGAGGAGCGCTTGCCTCCTACCATCATCACCAACCACCACCATCACACACACACAGGGGGGCATAAGACATGTGCGGCTGCTCTTGGGATTGTGATCCTTAAGCCCCCCTCTGTGTGTGTGTGTTTTGGCTAAGGGAGCAGGGTACGATCACAAAATACAAAGGTGCACGATTAGCACTCTCCTGTTTTATATATAGCATATAAAGAAGCCCCCCCCCCCCCCCCACACACACACACACACTTACCCACACCCAACACACCCCAGCCCCACCCTTACCATGTAATCTAGAGTGCCAGCACGGGTGACTGAGCGCTCCTCTCTTAGGTTGATGCAAAGCCCAAAGTCAGCAAGCTTGAGGGTCAGGCCACTACCAGCAAAGAGGACGTTTTCCAATTTGATGTCCCTATTCAGTGGGTGGGTGTAATACATGACGTTGTCATCGACAGGCCATTTGTTGGACAAGATAAGCTTGCTCCACAACATCAAGGGGTCTTCCCAACAAATCATAAAAACAAAGGCAGTATTGCAGCAAGCATGCAAGCAAGCAAGTAAGCAAGCAAGCAAGCAAGCAAGCAAGCAGGCAAGCAGGCAAGCAGGCAAGCAGGCAAGCAGGCAATCAGGCAATTCAGCAATCAGCAAGCAAGCAGCAAGCAAGCAAGCAAGCAAGCAAGCAAGCAAGCAAGCAAGCAAGCAAGCAAGCAAGCAAGCAAGCAGGCAAGCAAATGTGCAGCAAGCAAGCATTTTTGTCAGCACTCATTTTATTTATCCATCAGTATCTATGTAAGTTAACCTGACATGCATACACGGGGTGAATCAACATCAGCTTCAACATACAGGATGAATTGACTGAGGAATCAGATAGACTAAGAGGCGTATTGATAAATAAACATAAATATAAACTATAAATATAAATAAAGACTAATGTAGATAGAGGCGTATACATCGCTAGCTACAACAGCCTTGGACGAATCGACCGCTACAACATTTAACCTGGAATGCATACACAGGGTGAATCGACGTCAGCTTCTCCATACAGGATGAATTGACCGAGGATGCAGATAGAGCAACAGAGGTGGGTGGGTGGCTGGGTGTAGCGTATAAATTGCTAGCCAAAACTACCTTGGACGAATCGACCGCTACAACAGTTAACCTGGAATGCACACACGGGGTGAATCGACATCAGCTTCGCCATACAGGATCAATTGACTGAGGAATCAGATAGACCAACAGAAGCAACAGGGACACCGATGCAAAGGAAGTTGAGATGCTACCTAACACACCTTGAGAGCAAGGACTCATCATGTAAGTAGCATAAAACGATTGTTGGGGCTCAGTTCATCAGTGCTTGTTCTTTTTAAGCCCTTCCTATACGGTTGGGCAAGTCCCTTTAGCCTATTTGGCCTACCCCTGGACTGTAACATACATACAAGTATATAATAAATACATAAATACGCATATATACAAGTATAAGTATGCATAAATACATCAGAAGGTATATAATATATGATGCTATCTAACACACCTGAGATCAAGGGACTCATCATGCAAGTAGGCTATTCATGTGCACAATGGTGGTTGGCCCCAGCGCAAGCGAACGGGCTGGACCCCTCAACCCCATGCCTCATCATAAGGGGTACCATTTATCCATGTATTACCCGTGCAAAGGAAGTAGGGTAAATGATAACGCCTGGGTGGGGCGTGATGTATTAAGGGAAAACCCGGTCGTACGCAGGTAGAGAGCGGTCTTCCACCTCCAACTGACAAGCTACCAATCGCAGTTGACAACGACCTGCAACGCTCAGGGCGACCATAGGGGGAATCAAACCCCCGACACTGCATCCTCAAAGCGATTTGGTGTACCAGTAGACCAATTGATTCGCTGAAAGGGGCTAAAGAAAGTAGAGATGCTAGCTAGCAATCACACCTGTGGACAATGGATTCATCATGCAAGTATGCTATACACACATACATATATAATATATATAAGAAAAATACAAGATACATAAGCTAAATACATAAGATACCACAGGGACACCGTTGCAAAGGAAGTAGAGGTGCCAGCAAAACACACTTGTGGACAATGGACTCATCACGCGAGTATATAATAAATACTTAAATACGTATATATATATATATATATATATATATTTAGTATAATATATAAGTATAATTATACATAAATACGTCATAAGGTATATAATATATGATGCTAGCTAACACACCTGTGAACAATGGATTCATCATGCAAGTATATAATAAATACATAAATACGAATATATATAAGTATAAGTTTACATACATACGCAGATATATTTAAGTATAAGTATGCATAAAATAATGTCATACGGTGTTCTATCTATCTACTCTATCTATCTACCACACCTGTGAACAATGGGATTCATCGTGTAAGTAGGCTACTGGCCTGAGGATTGGCTGCACCACAAGGGCTCACTGCTGTCCTTTTTTTTTTTATTTCCTCGGACTAGCGCGAGCCATTCTTTAGGAGCAGCTGCAGCAAGTCACCGCCGTCTGCATATTCTTGTACCAGGACCACATTGTCTGCCTGGGGGTGTTGGCAATGGTGGGGTGGGTGGGTGTGTAGTGGGTGGGTGTGTAGATGGGGGTAGTGGATTAGTGGGGGGTAGAGGGTGGTACGTGTGTGTGGGTGGTGGGTGGTAGTGCGTGTGGGTGGGGGGTAGTGGGTGGGTAGTGGGGGTAGTGATAGTGGGGGTAGTGGGTAGTGGGTAGTGGGTAGTGTGTGTGAGGGGGGGGGGGGGGGGGGGGGGGGAGGGGGGCTACTCTGTGCTGGAGTGCATTCGATTCTCATCCCTGGCCCTTCTAAGGTAACAAGGTGGAAGGTGGGCAGGGGTGGTGGGAAGCGTTTTGTTTCGGTTTCTTTCTTTCTTCTTTGAGGAGGTGTGGGGGGTGGGGGTATGGGGGGGGGGAGGGACGTGAGGATGATAAAGATACAAGGATATTTTTGTTTGTTTGAGGAGGGTGTGTGTATGAGTGTGAGAGGGGGGGGGGGGGAGATTGGGGGAAGGACGTGAGAATAATAAAGATACAAGGACATTTTATTGCTCCCTAGGCTTGCTGTTTCTTTATTTGTCTCCTTGTTGCAGCTTCTAGGCAGCTCTCTTTCCCAAACCCAGTGGATGGCAGATGGAGCTACCTGGAAGCTGTCCTTTGTAGCCCGAAAAAGAAAGTGTGCTTAGGCTGCCAAATGATGTATGTAGCATGTATTGACTCGCCTT
Organism: Microglena sp. YARC; assembly: GCA_022414725.1. Taxonomy (NCBI): domain Eukaryota; kingdom Viridiplantae; phylum Chlorophyta; class Chlorophyceae; order Chlamydomonadales; family Chlamydomonadaceae; genus Microglena; species Microglena sp. YARC. The sequence goes on along the minus strand of JAJSRW010000947.1, from coordinate 13,241 downwards.
GAGTTGTTCGTGTTTGTTGTCAATTGTTTGTCACCAATTTTGTTGTTGTTGTTGTTGTTGCTGTTTGTTTGTTTGTTTGTTTGTTTGTTTGTTGTTTGTTGTTTTGTTGTTGTTGTTTGTTTTGTTTGTTGTGGTTGTTGTGGTTGTTTGTGGTTGTTGTGGTTGTTGTTGTTGTTGTTGTTTGCTGTTGTTTGTTGTTGTTGTTTGTTGTTGTTGTTTGTTGTTGTTCGTGTTTGATTTTTGTGGTTTATTTGTTTGTTGGCTGTGTTTGTGTCTGTTGTATGTTGCCGTCGTCGTCGTCGTTGTCGTTGTCGTCGTCGTCGTCGTCGTCGTCGTTGTTGTTGTTGTTGTTGTTGTTGTTGTTGTTGTTGTTGTTGTTGTTGTTGTTGCCGTCGTCGTCGTCGTTGTCGTCGTTGTTGTTGTTGTTGTTGTTGTTGTTGTTGTTGTTGTTGTTTGCTGTTGTTGTTGGCTGTTGTTGTTTGTTGTTGTTGCTGTTGTTGTTTGTTGTTGTTGTTGTTTGTTGTTTGTTGTTGTTTGTTGTTGTGTTTGCTGTTGCTGTTTGTTTGTTGGCTGTGTTTGTATCTGTTGTATGTTCTCATTTGTTGCCTGTGTGTTGTTGTTTAGCTGGTGCTAGTGCTGTGGCATTGCTGTGTATGCTTACAATTTGTGTGTTGGCTGTGTTTGTGTCTGTTGGCTGTTGCCAATTGTTGCCTGTGTGTTCTTAGCTGGTGCTGGTTTTGCGGCATGCTGGTGCTGGTGCTGTGTATGCTTACAATTTGTTTGCGCAATAATCTACAATCCATCCATCCACCAATCAGTACAGCACTTTCTATCTCTCACTCTAGACCTGGACCATTCTTTAAACTGCCTAATCCGCATAGCATGCTCCCTGGTTCCCGTGGGTATTGCAACGGGGGGGGGGGGGGGGGGGGGGGGGGGGTATGGGAATAGGAAGATGGTGAGAGCAGCCCAGAGTGGGCTAATATAATATATTACAATACATCTCACTATGTATATGTGTGTGTACAGGTGTGTGTATGTAACAATTCAAATTCCAAATCTCTCACCTGTCTGAACGATGAATAGAGACGAATGATATTAGGGTGATCCAGGTTCACGTGGATCCGGCACTCTCTTGTGAGCTGGTGCTGACTGATGATGTGAAGTCGGTCGGGCTTGTACACCTTGAGCACCACTGCTGCGTTGGAATACCTGCAAGGAGGGATTCCGGGTTGAGGGTTTAGATTTTAGGTGCACCTTGAGCACTAATGTTGAGTTGGAATGCCTGCAAGGAGGGATTCCAGGTGTAGGGATTAGGGTATAGATTTTAGGAGCACCAATTTTGAGTCGAAGTGCCTGTAAGGTGGGATTCCGGGTTCCAGGGTTTAGGGTTTAGGTGCACCTTGAGCACCACTGTTGAGACGGAATGCCTAAAAGGAGGAATTATGGGTTTAGGGTTTAGGGTTTTGGTGCACCTTCATCACCACTGTTGAGTAGGAAAGCCTGCAAGGAGGGTGAGAAGGAGAGGATAGAGAAGCTGATATAGCAGTTCTTCATTGATTGATTGATTGATTGATTGATTGATCGATTGATTGATTGATTGATTGATTGATTGAACTATCCAATCCAGTAGGACCCCAGACCAAAGCCAGTGAGGTACCATCACATGTACAACGGTACCATCACATGCACAACCACGCACCTGCAGTGGGCCCTGTACACATATATAATATAAAGCCAGTGAGGTACCATCACGTGCACAACGGTACCATCACATGTACAACCACACACCTGCAGTGCACCCTCACCTGTACAAAAATATGATACAAATACAGTGAGGTACCATCACTCGTACAACGGTACCATCACATGTACAACCATGCACCGGCAGTATGCCCTGTACACAAATACAATACAACTACAGTGAGGTACCATCACATGAACAGCCACGCACCTGCAGTGCGCCCTGTGAAAAAATGCAATAAAATACAGTGAGGTTCCATCACATGTACAACGGTACCGTCACATGTACAACCACGCACCTGCAGTGGGCCCTGTACACATATACAATATAAAGCCAGTGAGGTACCATCACATGCACAACGGTACCGTCACATGTACAACCACGCACCTGCAGTGGGCCCTGTACACAGAAGAGGCATAGCCAGAATGTATCTTCTGCAGTCTAGAGTAGTCCTCAATGCACCAGCAGTCACGATCCATCCCCGGTGGCAAGTTCTTGGCCATTGATAGGATATCTGACTTCGGGCTCCTTGAAGTGCCTCCTGTGGAGGGGCCCCCCACAGCCCGGAGACTGCTTATTGGGAGCTTAGCCCCTGCAGGAGAAAAGGGTGATGCAGGGGACGCTGCGCTGGGCTCTGGGCAGGACTTGAGGGACGATAGGGTTGATGAGAGGTTCCCTGCTTGAGCAGGCGTGGAAGTGTCTGCAGTGGCTACAACGAACTTGGAATCGGGCTTGACAATGTTTTGACTCTTCCCAGGGGAGCTGACAGCATTCTTGATCAGCTGCTTGATGTTTGCGAACCTGCCCTTGGGTGAAGGTGAGGGCGGGGTCGTCACAAGCAAGTTGGGAGGGCCCAATTCCCTGATTGAGTTTGGGTTTGTTGCAATGAGGGCTGGCGGGGCAGGAGATGGGGCAAGGAGGCGCGGCGGGACGGGGGATAAGGTAGGCAGGGGGAGAGAAATGTCTGCTTTGGGGGCAGTTACGTGGGAGCTTCCAACAATTGGTTTGGAGCTGTGGATAGCAGTCTCCGGCCCTGCCCCCGTCTGAATCTCCCCCTCGACCTCTTCCTTTCGCTCTACCACCAATGCATCATCCAGGGGAGCAGTTTCCCTATCCTTCTTGCCCGATTCTCTATTCGCTGAATCCCTGGCGGAATCTCTGTCCACCATCCCACTGTCCTCACTGCCATATTCCATGCCGGCCTTATCCCTGACCTTCATCTGTGCCTCTTGTGATGCTGCGGACATGGCTGAGTCTCGAGTCGACCTGCTGCTCCTGGTATCCGAGGATCGGCTTCCACTGGCGCGGTCCATACTGGAGGAGTAGGAGAACCTGGCCGAGTCCCGATCATCGCCCCCCACGGGCTGGGACCCGCCCTTGATCACCGACGGGAATGTCGGCTTAGTGAGGGGTTTGGTGGGTGAGGACGCATAGGTGGAGTCGGCCATCGTCGGACTTTGTCGGGCCTCGCTTGCTTTCCCACCAGACCGAGGAGATTCGTGCGCAAACGGCGATTTGATCTTGAGCTTCAGCCCCATCTTATTGAGCAGCTTTCCGATGCCGCCCTTTGGTTGCTCCCCGGTACTGCGTGGGGTCGTTGGAGCGCTGTCCTGAGCCGAACGAGGGTCGACATTTGGAAGGCTGCTCATCGCGTTACAGCCTGCATGGGGGGAAGCATAGGACACAAACGGTGGGTGTGGGTGTAGGTGTGACGATGGCTGCAGACATAGATGTGTGAGTGGGCATTGGGAGTGAGTGGAGTAGTGGAGTTGGGAGAGGTGTGGGTATGGCTTGGGGTGTAGGTGTGTCTAAATGTGCAAGTCAGGGTAGGTGGATGCAGGTTGGTGCAGGCGCATGTTGGTCTAAGCAGGTCTTGGCAGGTCTAAGCAGTTGCAGGCAGGTCAAGGAAGTTGCAGGTAGTTGCAGCCAGTTGCAGCCTGAATGGAACACATGAATAGGGATGTGTAGGTGTAAATATGGATGCAGGTGGGGCTGGTGGGAGTGGATAGTGGGGGGCGAGCAGATAAGATGTGAAAACACTGAAGAGAGCATGCCATCGCCTGGCTTCCTGCATGGGTCTTGCAGCCCCCACCAACCCATCATTCCATTGTGGTGATCACTATCCTTACACGACACCAACTCTCCTCCAACCTCAACCAGCTGAACAGGTCTAACTGTGCTGTTCCGAAGGCCAAAACGTATATCGATTGCGGCTCCACTGCCAGAAACACTGAACTCCGTCCGATTCCCATACATTGCGCAAAAGCTGCCCCCTCCCCCTCCTCCAATTTAGGCGCAAGGCACATAGATACTTCTGCAGCTTGTCGTGCGACTTAAGCTGCCGGGCTAACAGAAATCGGGCATTCGCCTGCTCGCTCACGATGCCCCATTGATTGTTGGCAGTCATGAGTCTCCAGCATCTTGGGTATTTCGGCATGACATGCATGATATGTGCACAGCCTGGACACGAATCAAAATTGATCAGCAACGCAATTCTTTGGCTCTAGAATTTGCCCCGGGGTTTTTTGGAATGCGCGCTCGAGGCGAGAAGGATGCTGATGCAGCAGCATTCATGCATGCCAGCGATGCTAGGAAACAAGGGGTAGTCGCCTCCCTTAACTCACTCCCTCGTTCAAGCTGATAATGCAATGCATCTTTGCGTTCACTTCTGAGCAGCTATTTTCGTGCCGGAACTTTCGCTTGGACAAATTTTCGGTCTTACCTCGGAGTTTCGCAAGCCAGGTCTGCTGCCGATCTGGCCCTTAAGCTACAGGCAGAAAGTTCGAGCGATTCCGCTCGATGCCTTAATTGTTTTCTCAAGAAACGGATTGATAAAGCTGACGTTAATTCATCGAGCTGAATGTGAGAAACTCGCAAGGAGAAAGAAGGGGGCAGAGTAAGTGGCCCGAGGATTTCGCATTTTCTCAGCCCGCCATGCGATATTTGTTCATTCGACTCTATTTGCTGTTGGCTGTCGCAATACTGAACCCCAACTGAAAGACTAGACCCCAGCATAAGCGGCATTTTTTCGCGGGAGCAGGGGACGGAGTTCTGCAATCTACACGATTTGCATGCTTGCGCGCCAACGTCCCGCACCATGGATCGCCAGTATCGCGCCAGCTTTCACGATTGGATAAGACACCGCTTCGGACTCTATCTGTCCGAATTTGAAATGTACCACGCCAGTTCGTCTGTGTTCCAGCCTCTGCCCACGTGGAACAGCGTAGCGACTTCGAATTATTGAATGCTGCGCAGCAAAGAAACCGAGCCACCCCCGCCCCCGCCTGACGACTTCCCCTGCTTAAATCCCAAGCAAATTCTAGTCTTAAGGGAGTATAAAAAGATGAAGAGCTTTGGGATTTGAGATTTGACCTTCGAGCTTTGAGCTTTGAGATGATAGGAGTACTTGAGATGCTTGCAACTATACATCTTCGCAGATAGGAACACCAGTCCAGGACCACCACTTGTAGGTCAACTAGGTCTATCGTAGAAAGGTACGGTCTCGTAGAAAGACCTTAGACCTACCGATAGTTGCAGATCGAACCGCAGGTCGAACCCTCTGGGTCGAACAACCTTGCGGGTCGTTGAGCCGGGTAACCTGCAGAGGGAACCAGCACATAAATGTTGCCCCAGCGAGGATCGCAAGGTTTCAGAGCGATCAGAAGCTACTCTAGTGTCCCACTAACCCAGGGAGATCTCAAGGTCCGTTAATTGTCCACTGTTGCGGACTGTTGACATGTAACGTCTACAAGCCGAGACGAATGGTGCAAAGGAAACATGGGGAAAGTGCTGGCTCTGAGCAGGTGTAACATAGTAAACCAATATGGCTATTCTGGCACCTGCTGACACTGGCAATTTGCTTCTGGCACCCCCAAGGCTCGTTTTCCCAAGCTAGGGTACTCCAGCCGCTGGGGCAAGCAAAAAAGCTCTGAATGCTGTTCGAGTGTTTGGGATTCCGCCAACTTAGATTATATTTTTGCTGGTGTGGCTTCCCAAGGGTGCCTGAGAAGCCTCTGGAGGATGTCTTCAGGATGTAGGTTCTTCACCACCATTTTCTTAGGCGAAAAATCCTGGATTGTGTTGGATTAGATGATACAGAACTCTATGGGTTTTTTTGCTTTGTGGGTGCTTTTTCTTTTTGTTTAAAGCACAGAGTCGCATACACCCTCGCGGTGTCAAGTAGACTTTAACATGTAATGTAATGTAATGTAATGTAATGTAATGTAATGCAATGTAATGTAATGTAATGTAATGTAATGTAATGTAATGTAATGTAATGTAATGTAATGTAATGTAATGTAATGTAATGTAATGTAATGTAATGTAATGTAATGTAATGTAATGTAATGTAATGTAATGTAATGTAATGTAATGTAATGTAATGTAATGTAATGTTTAACTGTAATGTAATGTAAAATGTAATGTAATGTAACTGTAAATGTAATGTAATGCAATGCAACGTAATGTAAAGAACTGAAGAGAGTCTTCTACGCATTTCTATGCAACAATTCACTCCTTGCACAATGTTCGTACGGTCCTTCAACATAAAAATCCGCAAAATTCAAGGTTGTTGCTGTTACAATGTCCAGGGGTAGGCCAAATAGGCGTAAGGGAATTGCACAACAGGAAGACAGAATGACAAGATGACAGGAGGAGGTGATAAAACGAAAAATCACTGATGAACTGACCCCCAAACAATCGTTTCACCGACGGGGTCCCCGAGTTCGTGCTGCGGTGATAATTTAATCATACGATGGTGTACAATTATAATTTAATCATCATCCCAAATGGGATGATATTATAATTGTGCGATTCTCATCGCATTTTTAAGTACATGATTTAAGATATCCCCAATTTCCCATCATTCAAAGGAACCAGGATTTTTTTGTTTTAGTTGTGAAAGGACTGTCACCCCAGGAGGTGGGTCTCCCGACACAAACCAGCGACAAGGAGGATTCAGTTCGAATGGTGTTGCCCCTCCTACAATATGTAGAGTATTGCGACTACTTTGGGGGGGGCGGCAGGCCGCTGCCAACCCTCGACCAAACAAACATTCACCTCTACCCCTATTGACCACGGCAGACAAGCTCCCTGCCATGGTCGTTAGAGGCGGAATCAAGGAGACATAACTAGAGGACCACCACGAGTCGGTGCACTTGGGATGCATGACCAGCCTCGTGATTGAATCTTTGTCAACCAAATCAGCTGAACTCAGGTTCAATTTTAAATCCGAATAATTTAACTACCTGTAGTACTTGATCTCAGATCCTCTGTTGCAGGTCGTTGTCAACCGCGATGGTAGCTTGTCCAGTCGAGGTGGTAGACCGTTCTCTGCCCGCGACGGGTTCCCTTAACACCACGCCCCACCAGGCGTTATCATTACTTGATCTCAGATCCTCTGTCATATCCTTCGGCCTTCCGATTTGTTGGAGACAAAATCTTACTATGTGCAAGTTAATAAGGTGACTATAGCTAGCTCCGGCTTACGCTATGGTGTCCTGAACTTCACGTCCTGTGAGTAACTGTATTGCACGGATGTAACAATTTCAATTTCAATTGCAATTTAATTGCCCCTCTTGATACCGGTAGTCTAGACTTCTCTTGATTATTTGAGGTTGGGTAATTCCCTGCAGCCTTCTTGGCTACCCCCTGGACTGCAACATAAATACTTGCATCATCCATCACTGATAAGTTAAACTTGAACTTGTTTACAAGGCCAAGTACAGGCAGTATGGCTGCTCGCCTTCTTCGGCGGTTACATCAAAATCAAAAAGTCCAGATAATTGCTTAAGTGAGCCTGCACAAGTGCAACTGCACTGATTAAAGCTAATTGGCTAACCTTTGCCCAAACTAATGTTAGAAACTTGGGAGTATTAAATGTTCTCTCTTGCTCCGAAACCACATTATTGTCGAGAACTACTAGGCTACGGGAGCTCTGAAGACATCTGATCAGATGTCCTCAGAGCTCCCGTAGCCTAGTAGTTCCTGGCATAAGTTGATTCCATGGCCAAACACTGCTAGCGCTAAAAACCAAAGCATGGACCTCTCTTCACTATAATTATGCTTGAACTTAGTTACATATCTTAAGCCACCAATTTTGCTGCTCGCCGTCTTTTCCGACTGAGCAAAAATGTAAACGCGAACATTTTTTCCTTTCCTTCCAGTCATGTTTTCCTCTTCTTCTAAACGATGCAAATCAGCACAAAAAACTAATAATTCCTGTAAGAAATCTGTATCCAATATCTTCATACCTAGATAACCATATGAAGATTATCCGAACCATCCACTTCTGGATTGCACATCGGATAAAAAAGAGGAATCATTCAACTCTCAGATTGGGAAATCAGGTTCTGAATTCTTCTCGAATTCAGCCAGGCTTCGTCAGTGCACTCAAAGACCACACGGTGCTCATCTGGGACGGTTCCAGAATCGCATAGATAGCACACTCGATTATTTTAAGGCACAATGGGTCGTTTCCATCTATCAGGTCCCACCTTCAAGTAGTGGGAGGAAGTTCTAAATCTAGACATATTACGAACCACCTTGTGAGGTAGGTCTCTAATGAGATAAGTAGGCATCTCAGGTTTCCCACTCCCATCCCATGAAGATGACATTTACGTATGGTACACAGCATTCTCCTTTCCTTCTGATCCGGAGCTTTCATCTCTAGTGCGCGTATCTGATAACTTGGTGCTATAGTAAAAGAAAATATGGTTGGAGAATAGGACCTTCTCCACTTTGTTCCCGTTAACTGGTTTACGTTTCAAAGGTCCCACACCCCATCTAAATTGGTGGCCTAAACAATAAAAAAATTAAGTAAATGGATCCCTAATTCTACATATATATGTATTTGTTTAGTGGTTAGCCCCATTCGTTATTTTGTTTAGTGGTTAGCCCCTCAAATGGGCCGCCCCCCTCAATCTCACGCCTTGTAATAAGGCGTACTGTTAATTGATTAATTGTAATAATTAATTATTTGTAATAATGCGTACTATTTGCTTATTTAAGGCGTACTAATGATCTATTCACGTCTTTGCTATCGTACTCAAATGGGCAAGTCCTTCGAAGCCTAATTGTAGTCTATCCCAGAATCAGATACATAATGCACAGCACCACTACTCGTAGTGATTCCTTGTTCCCTGTATTGCTGCAATCCCCAATCATCGACCTCATTGTCCAAACCGGTTTGTAGAATCTTTTCACTACCCCCCTTCCCCCCCCCCCCCACACACACACGTACCCACACCACACACCTACGCAGCTGTAACAACCTTTTCATCTGCGCCCCACCTTCTGATACGCTTACTGCGTGCTCCCTGTTTCCCGTGTGCCTAGTACCGCACGGGGGGACTTGAAATTGGAAGAAGGTGAGCAGCTCAGAGTTGGCTGAAAAACCATGTAACAATTCAAATTCAAAACATTCACTGCCCACCTTCTGGGCATCTTGTCATATACTGCTACATCATTCCCTCATACTATGAGCTACCACAAGAGTAGGGACAGATAAACGCAGTGGGGGTTGCATATAAGGATGAGGTGCAGTTCTTGGGTGGAGGGTGGAGTGTGAGATTTTCTGCCAAGCCAGATTTCAGAGGTAGTATAAAATTCAGACTGTGGGTCGAGTCAATATAGTGGAATCCATGAGTGGTGGAGGAGACTTGTTAGGGGGCAGCAAGGTCGTCAGGAAGGAGCATCAGGGTGCAGGTAGGGCTGAGAATATTTTCAGCATGGTCAGCACTGGCTAGGGCCCACCTTAGGCTTCTGGTGTGCTTTGTGTAATAGGGACAGGTAAACGACGGGCACACACGTAGAAACATCAGCAGGCTGAGTCACAGGGTTCTCTTTGTGGCCTACAGTACTCCTTGCTGCCAGCCATAAACGTACTTCAGGAGACCACCAGGGCCGCTGTCAGGGGGCAGCTCTTACTGCCTGAGACGCAACACCAATTGACCCTATAGCATGCCGTCCTGCGACTCAACGGACCTTTCCTTCTGGTCAACAGACCCTCCTACAGTACACCTTGCTGTACCGACCCTACTTGCGAGAGTAGGAGGGACATGCAGGAACCTGAGTTTTGCAAGAGTTGATGTGTTCTACACTCCCTTGTGATCTACAGTACCCTTGCTGTACCATACCCCCCCTACTTGCGAGAGTTGGTGGTGGTTGTGTGTGTGGGGGGGGGGGGTTCGATTCCTCAGCTTTTTGGCATCCTGCCCCCAAGCATACCTTGTAGGGAAGTACTGTCGGATCTCTGCCCTCGTGGTTTGAGCTTTCTAGCAATTATTTACCCATGGTTCTGCCTCTAACGACCAAGGCAGGGAGCATTCCGTCTGCCTGGTGGTCAATGGGAATATGTGGTGTGGTAGTGTGGTGCACGTCCATCTTGGACCGCTATGGGTTGGTATCTCCTGCCAACCCCAAGTGCACCCTACTCTTTTGTAAGAGTGGCAACACCATCAAACTGTGTCCTCTCAGGTGCTTCCTGGTTTGTGTCAGGAGACCCACCTCCTGGGGTAAAATTCCTTTCCTAACTAAAAAAACTAAAAAAGCCCACAGTCAATTATGAGAACCGTTTTTCTTTTCGGCTACCATGACCAGCTTCTAGGCAGCTCCCCCAAACTGCTACTGGGCCAAAGCCATAGATTCCAGGAGCACTGGAAAGCTGACGGTACCAGCTTCTAGACAGCTCCCCCAGACTGCTACTGGGCCAGAGCCAAAGATTCCAGGAGCACTGATAAGCTGACGATATCAGCTTCCAGGCACCTAGGTTGCTTACGATTTGGATGAGGAGAGAGCCCAGGAGTCTGCCTAGAAGCTGCTGCTCGTACTGAGAAGGGAAAACTGGCGATGATCACGATAGCCTTAGACACAGGTTACAACTTGTTGGGGACATAAGTGGAGGCGCAGGCTAGCTGAGCCGCTGGAAATCGCTCTGTTGGGTCTTGCATCGGCTAGATTGGTCGTATGCCTTGAAACTGATCGCATGCTTGTGAGAGCTCATCTTCAGCATCTGCCAGGGACGCGATAAGTGAGTGAGTGACATCTTGAGCACACTCAGAAACTATGGCTGCTGGACACGGGGGTGAGGGCATGCATGAAGATGCACGGGGTGACATTGGCACGTGAATCAGATACCACCCAATGTACGCGACTGCGCCGATCGCGCTGAGCGAGAGCAGAGAGCACTCATCCTTGCACAACACATGAAGTCGAATACTTGGCCAGTATAACAAGCACATGAGGCCAAGGACCCTTGGACCTCTTACATTGCAGAAGGATCGCAGACCTTAGCCGGCGGCGCCACACAGACATTGTTCTTCACTACTTTACGAGGTTTGGTTTTGGTTCATTGGGGTTTAGCGCCCAAACCGAAACACCAAAATCACGGCACCTGGCGAGTACGCCAGCGGTAAATTGGCCACCGCGTACCTTGAAAGGTTACTGAACGTACTGCAAGGGTACTTGAAAACGTACTTGAAAGGTACATCGAAAGGTACTTGAAGCCGGGTACTCTGCAAGCGTACCTGCAATACTTGAAAGGTACCTTGACAAACGGTACTTGAATTAAGGTTACATAACCCAACGCCTCACAGACTGCTGGGCGGTATACGAGACAAACAATGCCTTATAGGTGGATTTCCCACTCTTGATAAAACACAAGCACATGTTGCTGCGGCTCCGCTAGAGCCAGTGCAATTCATTTGTACACACATCCACGCTGTCCTCTATTTGTACCAACATGACCCCTAGAATCCAGCTGTCTTTCATTTATGCTACAACATCCAGTCGGTCTTTACATTTGTACAACACAGACCCCTAGCATCCAGTGTCCTCTTCTCTTGCAAGTACAACATCCATTGTCCTCTCATTTGCACAACATGCACCCCCTAGACTCAGTGGTTTCATCTTGGCGACACTCATTGTCCCTTCATTTTGTACCAACGATGACCCCTACGATTCCAGTGGCTTCATCGACAACATCATGTGTCTTCAGTTTGTACAACAATGACCACTAAGATCTAGTGGCCCTCTTCATTTGTTACAACAATGACATAGTGACGTTCAATGCTGTACACAACAATCGAAGGAAAGACGTGGGATCCTAAGCAATGCCATAGGGCCTCACATGAAGAAGGGCATACCAAACTTGGGCCCACAAATCGTGTTTTCTCCATACCTTTGACTCGGAAGCAGCTCACACGCCTCGCTGGTAGTCAGATTCCCAGTGGACTTTCATGGTACAACAACTGGCAGTGGCGACAGTCATTTTACTTAAAGTGAGGAAAGATGGTGAGATAGATAGCTATGCCAAAATTGGGGGGGGGGGAAAGATTGGTACCGTGAATTTTGTTTAGGAAGAAGATACCAATGGGCGAAGTGGTGGCGGCCCACTAAAGTCCGTGTTCTCATTACTCTTGACTTGACAGCAGGCAACACGGTCGCTCGGGTCGCCTAGATCCGGTGGCTTTTCATGTGTTACAACAATGCAGTCTATAACGCGCAGATAACAGCAATGCACATTGACTCTACATGCGAGAAGGATACAATTGTGTGTGCGACCACAAAATTTTCTATCTTCAAGCATCTCATCGCTCCTGGGTCTCCTGATTCAATTGCCTTAATGCCCTCCTGGTCAAGCCATTGGATGGACTCCCAGATAGACTGGGTCAAGTTGTGTTAGTTGTTGTTGAGTGTTGGTTAGGCGTTGGGTTGGGCTGGCTTGGGTTGGGTTGGGCTGGGCTGGCGCTTGGGTTGGTAGGGATTGTGGTTGGTTAGGTTTTCTTTGAGTTCCCTGATTCAATGGCCTTCATGCCCTCCTGGTCAAGCCATTGGATGGACTCCCAGATACATCCCTGGGCCAGTTGGTTGTTAGGGTTGGGTTGAGTTGTTGGTTAGGTTGGCTTGGGTTGGCTTGGGTTGGGTAGAGTTGTTGGTTAGGTTGGGTTGGGGCTCGGGGTAGAGTTGTTGTTAGTTGGGTTGGGCTGGCTTGGGTTGTATAACTCTGGCTTGGGTAGTTGGGGTGGGTTGGTGAGTTGTGGTTAGGTTGGGTTGGGTCTGGGAGAGTTGTTGGGTTGCTAGGTGGGTGGGCTGGCTATGGGTTGGGTAGGTTGGGGGTTATTTGTTGGTTAGGTTGGTTGGGGCTGGTAGAGTTGTGTGGTTAGGTTGGGTTCTGGCTGGGTAGAACTTTGTTGGTTAGGTTGCGGTTTGGGCTGGCTTGGGTGGGTAGATTGTTGGTATAGGTGAGTCTTGGGCTGCTTGGCTTGGGGTCAGGTCTGGGTGGCTTGGTTCTTAGAGTGTTGGTTAGGTTGGTTGGGCTGCGTAGAGTGTTGTTGGTTGGGTTGGGCGGCTTGGGTTGGGTAGGTGGGGTGGGTTGGGAGAGTTGTGGATTAGTTGAGGTTGGGTCTCGGGGGTAGAGTTTGCTGGTTAGGTTGGGGTGCGGCTGGGTTAGAGTGTGTGTGTAGATTTGGCGTGGGCTGGACTTGACTTGGGAGGTAAG
>JAJSRW010000613.1:10000-24747 GCA_022414725.1 Microglena sp. YARC | reverse complement strand
ACCAGTAACATTTCGATACATTAATGTAGAAGAAGGGTCTAAGAGTTGGGGAGGGGAGTAGTAGGTCACGAGGGCTCACAGGATGAGGAAGAAGGCCTTTCGCATGTAGTATGTCCATTGGTACAGATGTACAGATACTGGGAGTTACCTTAGGAAAATGGTCCTTGGCGTGGGGTTGCATATAGGAAAAGCGCTGTAGTTTGTGGTGGAGGGTGGGAAGTGTGAGATTTTGGCTGCAAGCCAAATCTTCAAGCCAGCGTATTATAAAATTCAGACTGCGGTCTGGAGTCAATATAGGCTGAATCCAGAGTGAGTGGTCGGAAGGAAAGGTTTTTTGTAAGGGGCTAGCAAAGGTCGTCAGGAGGAGGCAATCAGGGTGGCAGGTGGCGCTGAGAGTTATCTTCTCCAGCTATGGTCAGCACTGTGCTAAGGGCCCACCTTAGGTGCTTGAGATGTGGACCTGGTAGGTGTCGGTGGGAGATTACGGATAATATCGTCCACCCAGTGAGCTCCGCCTGTTCCAGATTGGTTAAGTAAAAGGGTGTATCTATGTGTGGGGAGCCGAAGAAGAGCTTGGATCAGCAGGGCTGGTAGAATATCGAGAAAGCTGGTGAGGGCTTGGCTATTCGTCCAGCTAAAGTGGGGTTAAAGTAGATGGTGAGTAATGCCTCACCAGCACGGCTGTGCTTTGGTAGAGAAAAGGAGAAAAGAGTGTGGGTAGCAGCAGGAGCAGCTCTGTAATCTGGTGAAGAGGGCAGCTCAAGTCAGTGTGGTATGTCCTCCTTGGGTCAGTTGGTCTCCATTTGGTAGGGTGCGTGATTTTTGAAGTGTCATAGTTTTGTTTGAGAGAGGTTAGTCTGTCGTTGGGAAATGTTGTCCAAGACAGTGACCAGTGGGGTTATAAAAAGATATGAAACGTGGTGTGTGTGTGCTGTGGATTGGTCATCCAGAGTGGTGAGGATGCCCTGTTTGTATAAGTGTAAGGCTGAGGGTGGTTGAATCCCATCTGGGCTGCCTCGTCGTGTGTGTTCAATTTTCAGAAGTTTGTGAACAAAGGTTGTGGTTGTCAGCATTAATCCTGGGGAGGTGGCCCATTGGCTTGTTGTTGAACGTTCAGTAAGGTGAGGTCGTCCTTCCTAGGGTTGAGGTGTAGTGGTTAATGGGGGAGTAGTTTTAAAAAGTGTGGTTAATTGGTCGTATGCTGGTTGTGCCAAAGTTCAACAAGTGACGACGGCATTGTGAGATTGGGGTTTCCATTGTATGGTGAGAAAGGGTAGATAGGAGGTGAGAGAGATGTGCTGTGGTGGATGCTGTAGGCCTGTGTGTGTAGTGGGGAGTGTTGATAATTGTTTGCGTTAATGTGCAAATGATGGTTGGGGGGCGCCATTGAACGTGGAGCAAACAGGTGAAGTTGACTGGGCTCCTTTTGTCTGTCGGTTGTAGGAGCGATTAGTTGGCCCCGCGGCGGTTCGTGATGTGCAGAGGTCTAGTTGTATGTGGGGGATCTTCGATTATAGGATAGCGGTGGTAGAGGCCACAGGGGGCGCCGGTGGATAGCAGTGTGGCGCTGCTCGTCGGGGCGATGTCACATGGCCTCGCGGATCTGTCTCCAGGGGTGTGGAGGAGGAAAAGTTATTACTAATATGCACGGAGTAAAAAGTTCGAGGTGGGTGGAGTGACTCGGAATTCAAAGATTTGCACAGAGGTACGCTTGGCGTGCTGCTCTCAGAGGCTATGGCTATATACTACTGCTGGGGCTGCCCATGCTTGGTGCGCGTACTGCCTCTCGGTTCTGCGTGCGGCCGCACGCCCACTCATTGGTTTCCTTCCAGGTCCAATGGACATACAGCCCTCGTAGTCTGCGTCAGTACACACGTGGCGTGAGGTTGTAAAATCTGGCGTGGGTGGGGTGGAGGTTCTATTAGAAGCGGAGATTTAACGTTAATCCTGTTGTGGTTTCTGCGCAATTGCGTAACAGGCGCAAATAAGGTTTCGGTGTGAGAGGGGAAGTGGGGTCAGAGTGTATTGGGGAGGCGACGTTTGGAGGGAAGGGGCGGTGAGCGGTTCGGGAAACCGTTTGTGTGTTAGTAACTTTTGGTGTAAGGTGGAATGGAAGCAGAGAGATCCTGTAGTGCTTACAAGGTGAGTTCCCATGGGGGATGAACCAAAAGGATCATGTGGGTTCAAATGAAATAGTGGGATGGCCAGGTCATGGGAATGGAGTCAATGAGTGATACAGGGATTGCCTGTGGAGGGAGAGGAAGAAAGAGTGTATGTTGAGCATTTTGCTACACAAAAGCAGTTCTGTGTCCATTCCACAGTAACATGGTTTGTCAAATTTTTTAATAATTTCCAGCTGGCGGGGCTAGGGGAATATAACTTATACGTTGCTTGCGGGATAGAGAGAGAGGATCTAGAAGTGGTCATGGTGGAAGTTGATTTATTAAGGAGAGCTTAGTGAGGATCCCAGGTGACCACTTGGTCGTTCATTGGACTAGGTTGAGGGCTGTTGGCAGTATTGGGGTGTATTCAGTCCGAGTAGGGAGGGCAACCCCTAGTCCTGCCTCTGTTTTAGGGAGGTTGGAGTGCTCTCTGTCGGAAAGAAGATATGAGAAAGACGGAAGAACAGAGTTAACTGTTTTTAACTACTGCTCCTGTCAATGACGTGAATGTCGGTTAGTGAGAAGGGAGGCTACTATCATGGGGTATTTAATACGCTGCTCGCTGAGCAGCATGTGATGGAAATTATTCAGTAGAGCGATTTGGTGGGGTTGCCCTGTTATAAGCTTTGGTGAGGATATCTGGCAGCCCTCCTCTTTATTGTGAATGGTTTCAATAGTTAATGAGATGGAGTTGAGTTTTTCCAATTAAGGTAAGTGAGATGTGAACCCCAAAGCTCATTTTGTAAGGCTTGGTCAGACGCGGAGCTGGTAGGTGACTTGCATAGGAGTTTCCTAGTGGAATTTTTCTACGGCCTTTGTTTCTGCAGAGTGTTGTTGTGAGTTAGGTTGAGGAGGGGTGTGATTTGTGGAGTATGCCACTCTCGGACACACCTATTATGGTTGGCGTTAAGCAGGAATGACCACGAGGCAGATGCTACAAGCTCCTTGATACTTTACCACATTGATCGCCGACAGGGTCTCTCTGAAGCTGGTCCGGGTATAGGACAGGCAGTGCGTTCAGTATACCCCCAGCTGCCTGGTGGTGGTGTTCATCGTATCTGTCTGTTTTTGGAGGGTAGGGGGATGCTGCTCTGTATCCTTCGTCCGCCCGGCGGAGCCATCTGTGTAGGGGTTCTAGAAAGAATAATGAAAGAGTAGGGGGAGAGAGTACCCCTGGATGGTAGCCCGCTAGTGATCCGGCTGGTATATGGGGGAGCCAGGTGGTTTTGTTTAAGGAGAATATGTGTAGTAGAGGGTTTTTGAGTGTAGATTCCTCTTAATCAGTGTCTATAGTGTCGTGGGTGTAACCCAAGCTGTCGCCAATGAAAAGAGAAGAATTGGTTGATCAATCATGTTAAGAGGATGTGCAGAAGCTAGAAGTCGAAGGTAGGCAGCATTAGAGGTCCTGGTGGAAGAGGGCAGCGTCCTCAATGTTGTGGAGTAGGTTCAAGAGTTGTTATTAGGTACTTTGTCTTTCTGAAACCTTCTTTGGCAGGCGCTAAGAAATGTGGGTTGGTTTCAGAGTAAGGTAGTAATATGTTAGTAAACAAGGAAGGTCCAGAGTTTTGGCTACAGCATTTGTTAAGTTTCCTATGGCCTGTGTCAGTCTCTATGAGAGGTAAGCGCCCACGCGGATCTGATTTTTTGTAGAGCAATGACTGTGTGTGAGGTTTCCAGCAGTCTGGTGTTTCTCCCGGGATCCAGTACTAGCTGGGCATGAGTTCTAGAGAAGTATGATGAGGTGCAATTTCCATGTGGGGCACGATACAGCTTTTAAATCATCTTCCGGTATGCCGGTCTGGGCCAGTGGGCTTTGTTGGTAGAGAGTTTTCCTAAATACAGTCAGCAATAGGTGGTTGAGAAGGAAAGAAAGGTGTAAGGGAGAGGCAGTGTTTTGTATGGAGGTTGGCTGGAGTTTTCCAAGTGGTACCTTTGTCTGTGTGTAATTCCCTGGGGGGGGGTGGCTGTGTCCGTGTATAGTCATCTGGAGATGGGTGGAAGTGGGAGGGTGACTGAGTTTTCCCATATGTTTCACGATCCATACTTTCGGAGACCGCCTGGTCGCCTAGTGTCTGTGTGTGTTGTGTGGTGGATGCGTCCGGTAGGGAGGCTCAGTGGTGGTGGTGTGGTGATATGGTTCAGGAGAGAAAATAAATACCTGTGAGTTTGTCCCGTGCTTCGAGGCTCGGCTCACGCAGAGTACAGGGGAGACCGATATGGCGTCTCACAAGGAATGTTACTTGAAGTGGGGAGCGGTCTATGCTCTCTCCTCTTTGAGTGTCACCTGCATGTGGACGTAATTCTGTAAATTCTTTGTTTAATATCAGCAAGGTGTAAGGAGAGGAACAATAGTCAGAGAGGAGTAAATTTGAAAGTGCTGGTTGTATCTTTAATTTTAGTGGTAGTGAAGTAATGTGCCTGCCGTGTGAGGTGGTGCTTCTAAGTTCCATGATTGTTTGTTTTGGTCAAGGTGGTTGGAAGCTGTTCGGAGTGCTTTAGATGTGTTTACCACTTATTGTGTTAGTTAAAGTCTTCTGTAGGCTTCCTGCAGTTTGTCTTGCCAGGAGGTGCCTGGTGTACTAGGGCTTGGTAGGGCAGGTGTCCAGTCATGATGGAGAGAGCTTGGTGCAAGAGTGACCACTCGAGACTCGATTTTGTCATTGCTGTTAAGTGTTCCTTCTTATGTTAATGGGTGGCTTTGAGTTCTTGTCTAATATATTGAATGTGTGCAGGGAGTTTGTATGGTTTACTCGGTACTCCGAGTGGAAGGTTGGTGCTAGTAGATGTCCAGAGGCTTTATCTAGAAGTTTTTAATTGTGTGGCTGTAACCAGGTGTCTGGGAATTAGGGAATGGGGAGAAGTTGCATCTTAGAGATGCGCTTTCTTTAGCTTTGGCTAGATAGTCTTGATTATGCTCTGCCAGGAGGAACGCCTGCAGTTGATGCGTTTGTTCGCGATTGTGAAGGTGGTATGTTCAGGTTAGGAGGGAGGAAATAGAGATAGAGGTATTGGTGGTTTGTTTATCCAAGGGTCAAAAGTGGTACGCAGTTTTGTCTCACATTTGTGTTGTGCCATGATTTCTTCTGCTCGACCCGTGGTTGCAGTGGGGGCTTGACTGAGAATCCGATGGTCACATCTATCCCCCTCCCTTGTTGCCCTAGAGAACCTCTCTTGTGAATATAAAAAGGAGGGAAAGAAAAGAAGGGGTGGTGGGGATTTTTTGTCTGACTCAAGTGTGGGGACGTGGTGACGGTTGAATGTGCATTGGGTATTTTATTAATGGTGTTGATAGTGCGTGGGCTGGTCCTCCCAGGTGCTTGATTGTTGTGCTTCTATCAGTAAGGTAGTAGGCTGCATTCAGTCCTCCCCCTGCAATATACTCATTTAATAAAGGGTTAAGGGTGATCCATTTTTGTGACCAATATTGAGGCGTGTTTTAGGGGGCATAGCCCTTATTTGAAAGAGGGAAGGAAATATGGGCCCACGGATCGAGAGGGGTTTTGGGAGCTATAATTGTAGGTGGAATGTGGTTCCTAAATTGAGGGCTCTTTTGGGCTGGGTCATTGCAGGGCATGTGACGCCTAAAAATTGTGGGTAGTGGTTTGTTAATCAGTTTTGATGAGTGAGATGACCAGCTATGTCAGTGGGGATTCATGTTTAATTGGATTGTGTAGTAAGAGTCTTTTTTATAAGAGTGATAACTCCAGCTGAGCGGGTTACAACACTGTTGTCGCATTGGTAGGCTTGCTTAATGGTTTTGGCTGCTGTGGATGAAAGGTGGTTAGTCAGATAGGTTCTTGTTTTGATCATATTAATTAATACCTGTGTTTCGTTTAGAGGTGAGTTTTGTTTCGGTGAGAATAGCAATTGTCTGGCTCATTAAGTTCGGATATGGTCGTAGAGTGTTTCCCTCCCGCAGGATGAGAAGATGCCTCTGCAGTTGGAGCTGGATAATGTTAGTGAGATAGGAGTGCAGTTTGCTGGCTGTTGACAAGGATATGAGGTAGTGTGGGTTATTTTAATTCTTTTCGTTGGGAAGGGGTTTTTTGTGGTGAGTCTGGGGGGAGTACGTTTTCTTGGTAGGAGGTTTCTGCTTCCAAGACTCCCTGTCTCTCTGGGGCCATCTTGTTGAATGTCGGGTTGGGCAGGTCTACTAGGGATAGGAAAGGTTAGTCCTTGGGAGGTTTGAGTTGTATTCCCTGGGTGTTTTTTTGGTGTCGTGATTTATGTGTAGAGTTTGAGTGGAGGGAAGTGGGGGTTGCGAACGGGTAAGAGGTTCTTTTAGGTTTCTTAGATTTGGGAGGCTCCTCATCATCAGAGACAAGGTCTACAGTTTCTGTAGGAGCTGGGGGCTCTGTAGATGCTGCAGGGTGAATGTGATCTGTAGGGTGTGGAAGGTCTGAGAGAAGTTGGTTGAAAAGTTGTGAGGAGTCTGTAAGATCCATCTGGTCTGTAAGAACTATCTGGTCTGAGGAGTCGGTAGCATTGTGAGTAAGAGTGGTAGGTAGGTCTATAATGATAGTTTTGAGTTGGGTTGTTTGGTTCATAGTAAAATTCAGGCTGGAAAAGTTGAGGGCAGGGTAGTCCAGATGTGTCCTGTAAGGGTGTAAATGTGGCCCTTGAAGATGTTGCCAGTCAGGAGGCTTTCAGGGGATAGGGGCCTTCAGAGTTCATATCCCACCACTCACCGTCCAGTTTGCTTAATGGCCTTAGCATTGTCCATCATCCAGAGTGATAATGTAGGAGGAAGCAAGAGCAGTTGGTAGGGATGCGTTGTAGGATCTGCATTGTGAGCTGCCCAGCATGATACCTTCAGAGTAGGTCAGTGAAGTCCCCTGCGATTTCTGTGTGGGGGCTTAATATGGTGGGGGAATGTATCTTGGGTTTGGTGTGCTTAGTAAGGAGGCCAAGGGTGAGATTTGTTGGAAGAAAGGTAGAAATTAATAAGATTTCTAGAATAGTTACAGTGAGACTGTCATAGTGCCCTTCTAGGGTCCATTGTTGGCACGTATAGTTGCGCACGATGAGTGTCTAATTTTTACCAGAAAAGTCTAGGGATTTCGGTCAAGATCAAGAGCTTTGTACCCCAGGTAAATGTTGATGGAGTGTATTTTGGCAGTTGGAGTCGATTTGGGGTTCCCAATATGGGAGATTGGTGCAGTGGGTGGTCTGGGTTGTTTGTACGGCGGGGGTGGGGGTGGTGGCTTGGTCCTCCTCCATGGGGTCCTTCCGGGAGGTCCTCCTGCATAGGGTTGATGGGGGTTTGTGATCTAGCCATGCTTCATTGGGTTGTCCTGGTTGTAGTGTATAGGTGTGGCCCTGAATGCTCGCCCATTTACGAGGGGTGTTCAGGAGAATGGGGTTGGTGTTTGAGAGAGTCTATCAAGTACCACTCACCCTGGAAGTGTTTTGATTGTGGCTGCATGGCCAAATACCGTGCTGAAGTTGAGTGTGCATGCCTGGTGGGGGTGGAGGCGCTCTAATATCTGTTCCCTTTGTGCTGCCCGGCATGATGCCCCTTGGGGTATGTCTCTCGGTGTCCATGGTTAGGAAGGGGAAGCTGAGCAGGGGTGTAAGGGGGGTTATACAACGGGGTGAGGATGCCCCACAATGGGGTGGTGTAGATGCAGGAAGGAGCTAAGCAGGGGGGACTGAGAAGTTGCCCTGGCAGTGTCCAGTTGTGTAGTGCTCGTCCCTAATTCTACGGCGGCTGGGTGTGGAGGTGATCAGCGTATGCGAGGATAGCTAGGGGTTCTATGTACGGACCTCCTAGGTAAGGTATTTATGGCGTGGGAACTGGCAGAAATTATATGCTTGGGGTCCCAGTATGGGAGGTGGGGTTGGGAGGGGAGAAGAGGGAGGGGGAGAGGGGGGTTGGTCTCCTCCTTCTACACACGTGGGGGTGGGGGGGTGGGGCAGTTGGATCTGGATGTGTTTAGGCTGTGTGGTGGGGATGGGCTGGGTGGGGGAGGCTGTTGGTGGGCCTGGGGACCCCCAAGTTGGCTATTCATTGAGTGGGCCTGGCAGAGGTCGAATACTTGAGGTTCCCAGTATGAGGGGTGGGGCGGGGGGTTAGGGGGGTATGGAGTGGGGGCGAGGTCTGACCCCTTCCTCTACAGGTGGGGTGAGGGGGCAGGCAAGCGGGTTGAGGTGTAATTAGGCTAGTGAGGATGGTGAGGTGTATGAGGCTGGGTGATGACCTGGGGAGTCATGAGGTAATACAAAGCAGGTGGTTACCGGGAGGTAATATAATAGCATGGAGGTTCCGATGATGAGGCAGGGGGCGGCAGGGGACCACGTCTTCTTACATGAGCATCTCCGTGCCTTATAGATAAAAGCCTTGCTGCCCTCTTCCCTGTCTACGTCTAGTAGCTCTGTTTTAGGGTAGGGGGGGGCAGTCTGGCAGGGTCAGGTAGATGCATGTGGTGATTAATGCCCATTCCGCTATTATAATGTTCCATAGTATGAGCCCCTGGCCCATGCGTCTGAGGCATAGGGAGTGAGCCACCAACGAAAAAATACTAGAAATGGTATCACCATGGGGCACATGCTCAGGTATGGATTTACCCAGGAGTGTCTTTGGGCCATCCTCTGATCACACCTAGGTTGCACATGGTGTACATATTGGGCCAGGGTGCCTACTCTACTGGATGCTTTTGGGGAGAGGGGCTTTAGCTTCTTTGTGGGAAGGCTTGTTACTTATTTGGGGGAAGATTTGTGCTTCTTTGGAGGAAGGCTTGTTGCTCCTTTGTAGGAAGACTTGCTCGTTTTGTAATGAGGCTTGTTGCTTCTTTGTAGGAAGACTTGTGCTCGTTTGTAATGAGGCTTGTTTGCTTCTTTGTAGGAAGACTTGTGCTCGTTTGTAATGAGGCCTTGTGCTTCTTTGTAGGAAGACTTGTGCTCGTTTGTAATGAGGCTTGTTGCTTCTTTGTAGGAAAGACTTGTGCTCGTGTTGTAATGAGGCTTGTTGCTTCTTTGGAGGAAGACTTGTGCTCTTTTGGAGAGAGGCTTGTGCTCCTTTGGGGGGAGACTTGGTGTTTTATGATGATGACTTTTTTGTGGGGGCATGCTGTGTGTGAAGGGTCCGTACGATGGTATGATTGCAAGGTGGCATGGTCTCTTCAGGTGGGGTATTGACAGCAAGTTGGTGATCTAGATTTTGGGTGTTGGCATGGTCACCTGGTCGCATGTTTGCATGGTTGAGAAATCGTCTCATGTGGGTCCTGGCGGCAGGTGGATTGATCTGACTTCGCTGTGCGGCACGGGGGCTAATTTTGTACATGATTGGGCAAGTTGTGTCGCGCTTGAGCTGTTCGAGTGATGAGGCCTTTAGTAATTTGGTGGTAGTTGCCAGGAGTCGTTTATGACGATCGGTCTGCGGGTCCGCGTTCAGAAAGGGTAATGTGACGCTCGGTGGGAAGGTCGCGCGTTCGAAAAAGCAGGTAGCTGTCCTGGGTACCTGCATGGAGGGGGAAAGTGTTCGTTAGTAGGTTTCTCGATTGCATGGAGCCTTCGCTCCTGGCAGCGACCATCAAGAATGCACCAGGGATAACGCGCTTTGCATCCCCCCTGTTGGGAAGTCCAGGGAGAGGCGCATTCTGTCCGGAAATTCATACTTCCGGACTGCCCAGAAGGTGCAGCGACCAAAATAACCGCATATCACCCTGCGATCACAGCGATTGCTGCGACTCGCGTCAGATGTTGAAGACAGCCACTTCGATAGAAGCATCGCCTCTGCGGAAGCATGAGCTCCTGTTTGGTTGCAGTTTCGGGGAGAGTTGACCAAAACTGCACGAAACAGAGAGCAGGTGGTATCATTCGGTAGCTCAGACGCAGGAGGATGCGAATGCGCTACGCGAATGCTAAGAAGGAGAATGAGTAGCGAGAAGGTTACATGGGAAATTCGAATGGTGTAGTCCCTAGCATCCAGACTTACGCGCATATATGTATAATACCGTGTTCTTCTATCTCCCGGTATTTCCTGTTATATCCCCTTGGTCTTATACTGATTTCCCCCCAAAAGGGTATAAAAATACCGTACGGTATCGATACCGTACGGTATATCACGATATATCGTACGGTAATTGAAATTACCGTACGGTATTGACAGCCCTAATTATTAGTAGTGGTTCAATTAGCCCCCAGACTAAGGGTGCAATACATAACCAGGGTACTTCAAACGGCCAAATTGACCAGCACTTTAGCGCACTTGAAAACAAAAAAAGTGCGCTTTGTAATGCAAAAAACGCAAAAATTGCTTGCTGCGCCTAAAAGGGGTTGCAAGAAACTGCGCTTAAAGCGCAGAGGGGGCCAAAAAGTCAGCGCTCAAAAGCGTATAAGCGGGCGCTTTGAATTACCCTGTAATTGAAATTGAAATTGAAATTGTTACATCCGTGTGATACGTACTACTTCACAGGACGTGAAGTTATTAAGGACACCATAGCGTAAGCCGGAGCTAGCTATAGTCACCGTAGGGCCACCTCAGTAAAAAGAATGACCGGCTTTCAATCGATAGAGTAGTTACACAGTGAAGACTGAAGAGCAGATAGCTTATCATCGCAACTCGTGCGGCTATATAGAAAAGGAAGTCTCCAGGAAGATTCTGAAGACACGTGCAGGCCATAGCTAGCCTGTGGCCTGGCGGCAGGCAACCCGGGTCCTGGAGCCACAGGACCACGCGTGCGACTATGCAACTCAGTGTCCGACGCAACGGACAATAACACCGGCAGGCAACAGTGGCAACATCATGCCCTTCTTTGCTTTGTTTGCCTGGGACAGTGCCATGCGGGGGAAAGAAGGTGGCAAACTCTGCCTTGCCGACTTCCACTACATGGACAAAACTCCCATCTTCCCATCCACTGGCTATGTCTCTGGCTTGCCCCTGCCAACCAAGGTTATGATCTTGCCTACCCATGGTACCAAGACCAACAAGAGATCCCGTATCCACCAGGAGCCCATCCCCTTATCTGTGGGTCCC
Organism: Microglena sp. YARC; assembly: GCA_022414725.1. Taxonomy (NCBI): domain Eukaryota; kingdom Viridiplantae; phylum Chlorophyta; class Chlorophyceae; order Chlamydomonadales; family Chlamydomonadaceae; genus Microglena; species Microglena sp. YARC. The sequence continues at coordinate 13,608 of JAJSRW010000613.1, read as the reverse complement.
CTGTCCTCTCCTGTGCTTTCTCACACGGCTCTGGTCCTACATGGAGGAATGCCATGCCACATCATGCCGTTGCAGCTTAATTACCAGTACACGTATATAACGGCTTGATAAATGCCGTTTCTTTTCGAATGGGATATCAGCCTATAACACTTCAAGAGTGGAGACTCGCAGCGCTCAGTTAAACGCGCCAATCTTTTTACGCAAGATGAGAATGATTAAAGCACTGGGGGAACCCTCTTAAGGGAAAACACCAGTGGTGGGATCAGGGTAAAGACAGCAGGGTGGCAGAAAGGACGCCAGGGGACGCTGCTTACGGGAAGCTGGCACTGTGTCACAGAGTGTGACACAGTACAGACAGAAAAGCAATTACTATCTACAGCTATAGTTCTAAGGAAGTACAGTAGTAGTCATCAAGACATTAAACGATAGAGTGAACCGCAATTGATGCTGATAATGGATAAATTTGATCAGTCTGAAAACTGTAACAAGTCTGATGAGACTTCTCACCTTCACACATTTGGCTAAGTACCTGAACACGGCAAAAACCAGGATCCACAAATCGTGCAAAAGCGATATATATTAGGAGTTCGCCGGTGCAATATATATATTAGCCCCGCATAGCTTGTATGTACGTATGTTACAGTCCAGGGGTAGGCCAAATAGGCTGAAGGGACTTGCCCCCAACCGAAAATAGAAAGTTCTATCGAGGTTGTTATGCTTGATGCCAGTTTTCTTGGTAGTAGTTGTAGGGTCGGTTAAGCTAATCCGTCAATTGCTTAAGCGAGGAGGATTGTCTATGAAGTGAACCAGGGTAATTCAAAGCGCGCGCTTTTATCAGTTGTTATGTTATCATTTCATATTACCGTATGTTGACCTAAGGCGAGTCTGATATCATATGATACCATACACATTGCATTATATGATATGGTATGTAATTGGTAGCTTTAACCTAGGCGGACTGCCTGCATTATATGATATCATATGATGACATGATATTAGCCGGACTGCCTGCATCATATGATATCATAATATTGCCCGTTCCCTACAAATTTTTGATACTTATCCAGCATTATTAACCAGGGTACTTCAAATGGCCAAATTCGCCAGCGCTTCAGCGCACTTGAAAACAAAAAAACTGCGCTTTGTAGTGCAAAAAGCGCAAAAATTGCTTGCAGCGCCCACAAGGGGTGGCAAAAAACTGCGCTTAAAGCGCAGAGGGGGTCAAAAAGTCAGCGCTCAAAAGCGCAAAAGCGCGCGCTTTGAATTACCCTGATTAGTAGTGGTTCAATTAGCCCCAGACTAAGGGTGCAACACAGGGCCCTAATTCAAAGCGCGCGCTTTTGCGCTTTTGGGCGCTGAATTTTTGACCCCCTCTGCGCTTGAAGCGCAGTTTTTTGCAAACCCTTGTGGGCGCTGCAAGCAATTTTTGCGCTTTTTTGCACTACCGTAGTGATCCTTTGATTATACAAGAAGCCCCTCCTAGTTGCAAACGGGCTACCCCCCACAGCCTCACATCAGCTGAGACTAAGTTGCATCCAGGGTACTTCCATTGACCCAATTGGCCAACGCTGTAGCGCACTTTGAAACAAGCAAACAGCGCTTTGAAGTGCAAAAAACAAAAAAATGCTTGCTGCGCCCACATGGGGTTGCAAAAAAAGTACGCACAGTGGGTTCAAAAAAGGCAGCGAGCCAGCGCGCGCTTGGAAGAAGCCTGATAGCATCTACGTACAGACATGGGTGCAGGGTCTGCACTCTGCAGTTCAGGAAAGACCACACGCATGTTGACGATAGGTGTGCTTCAAGGCACGTCTTTGTGTTAGCTACGCTGAGGCGCCAAGGACCGTGCCATTTTCTTGCGACTTCTCCTTCAACAACGCCATTTTGTGTTTGGTTGTTAAAGGTATTTCGACCAAGGAGGACGCACACCAGAGACATATATAGCAAAGAAAAGAAAGATTACAATGGCCACTTATCCTGGATATATATAGCGGATTCATTTCGAGTGGCGAGAGAGAGAGGATATAGCTACATACTCCAGCAAAAATCAATGCCGAGACTGAACAGCGCCGAGGCAGGCTGGCAGTTTTTTATCAGTGAGGGTTTGGGCGTTGCCGCTTCTGCAAAATAGTAGTCAAGCTTTTGCAGTTACGGAGTATTGATGCGATAATTACGGTGACTATGGTCTAGAGGTAGGCCAGATCGCTAAAGGATGATGAGTCGGGGGTTCGACTCCCCCCTCGGTCGCTCTTAGCGTTACAGGTCGTCGTCAACCGCGATGGTAGCTTGTCCACTTGAGATAGGAGACTGCTCCCTACCCGCGGACGACGGGCTCCCTTAACTCCACGCCCCACCAGGCGTAATCATTACGGTGACTATAGCTAGCCCCGGCTTACGCTAGGGTGTCCTTAACTTCACGTCCTGTGAGTGAATGGATTACACAGATGTAACAATTTCAATTTCAATTTCAATTTCAATGCGACAATTACAAGATGATCAATCGGCATAGTCGCTGACTGATGAAAGGAATCGACAGTACCAGAAATGGTACTGCACGGCACAGCACGTGGCCATAACTGGCCAACGGCACGGCAGAAGGCACCCCAGGCAGTGAGGCCTGCGAGCTCTATGTCACTCTAGAGACGGCGTGAAAGCCGGACAATAACAGCTTTGACTGTTGAGTTCATTTTTCGATACAATTAAATTAAATTCGATTCAATTTAATTAAATTTAATTAAATGAGTTGATTTGAAGGTGTGAGGTTCGAATCCCTGCGAGTGCGCTTTAGTATGCACGGTCGCTGTCAACCGCCATGGTAGCTTTGCCTGGGTAAAGTAGCAGCCCGTTATCTACTGCCGTAAGACGGAGCCCCATTAATAACACGCCCCACCAGGCGTTATCATGAATTTTTTGGCGGAGCCTCCTCTTCGAGGATTTGCGACCAACTGTCTAACGGAGACGAAGCCTGACACGTCAGCCAATGGTCTCATAACTAACCGGCATCTGGTGCCACCTGTCGCTCCGTTGCGAACACTCTCCGCCATTGGTTAGTGTCACAGGCGACGCTGCATAGAACTTGTCCTCTTTACCCGGGCAAGGTAGGGGTTATAAGCCGGAGGTTATCAACCTTCCCCCTATTTATTGGAGTTGATTAGCCCCAGGGCTGTCAATATATGCGGGTTGTTAACATTGGGTAGCACTGGGAAGCCATACCCACCAATGCACTTTCCCAACCCTACCGCCTAGGTATCATGGTCCAAAGTAAGCCCGCCCTCAAGCTCTGCACCAAACTCGCACACCCATGCCACTGTCTCCTTCCAGTCCAATTTTTCGGCGTGCAGTAGACACATGGGACAGGTCCAAAACCCTCCTCCAGGGGGGTGATAGCTCCCCCCTCGCTCCCCTATTCGTGGTTGTCCCCAGGGACAGCAAACGGGCTGGCCCCCTCAACCTCTGTACCTCATGTCTCGTAATAAGGTTTATTATTTATGTGTTTATGCGGGGTTTGTAAATCCCGGCTTTTCATACGTAGCACAGCTGTACTCCTGGGAAGATTTACATAGTGAATGTATTGCTATTTTGTGAACCTGGGCAGGGCTCGAACCTCAGAC
>JAJSRW010000613.1:0-5000 GCA_022414725.1 Microglena sp. YARC | reverse complement strand
GCGTTGTGTTAGGGGTGGATGAGCACCTGCTGTGTGTTGTTGTGTTAGGGGGTCCCAGAGGGGTCCTTGCGCCAAGGAGGGGTGGTGGGCACCTGCTGTGCTGTTGTTGTGTTAGGGGTCCCAGGGCGGCCTGCCCAAGAGGGGTGTGGGGCACCTACTGTGGTGTTGTTGTTGCTGTGGGGAGGGTGGTGGTGGCGTGGGGGGTAGTGAGAGGGCGCTTTGTGGGACCGGGAAGCTTCTGGGAGCTGGTTGGAAGCTGGATGGAAGTTTGCCTGGGGTGCGGGTGTGAGTGGGGTGCTTAGTGAGGCTGAGGAGGAGCTGGCTGGAAGGTGGCTGGAAGCTGGCTAGAGGGTGTGGAGGGAGGTAGAGTCGGATGGGTGTTGTCACTGTGCAGGTTTGTACATCGGGGGTTTGGAGCGGGGTGGTTGTGTACTGCTCGCTCTGAAAGGCAATCTGGAAGTTGATGTTTGTGCCAGCTGGCTTTGTGGTTGGTGAGCTGGCAAGTGAACTGGCGAGGTCTTCTCCACCATTGACAGAGTGGAGGATATTGGTGCCAGCTGGCTTTGCCACACCACTGGGGTGGTTAGGGTGGTGGTTGGCGCTGTTGTGGTTGGGGTGGGGGTGGGTGGAATAGGGGGAGACAGGGAGGGGAGGAGGGGCTGGGGGGGCTGCGCCCGCAGAGTTGGACGTACTGCTGCCACCCTGCTTGCCGAATGTACCGCAGTCCATGTCCATCGAGGTCAAATCCCTCGTCAAACTTCATCGAAGCTGGATGTGCTTTTCGGACTTGCCATGTTGGCCACAGCTAGAGGATGGTCTGCCTTATCTAGGGGCCTGGGGGGTGAATTCCTTCAGCATTGCTTTGGGGGGAGCGCGTAGCCCGGGGTATTTAGGGGGCCTGGGGGGTGTAGTTCACACCTACCATGGGGGGTGTGAATCATCATATTCCATGGTCGAAACCGTCGAAGCTTACAGAAGAGTGATGAACCGGCAGTGGCCCTGTCACCAATGCGCTTCCAGGCTGGCGTTGGTGGGCGGTAGCCCGGGGTATTTTGGGGGGCCGGGGGGCGCGGTCCACACTAGCCATGGGGGGGTGAATCAGCATATCCATGTCGGGTAACCTCAAAAGCTCACCAGAGGAGTGATCGAAACCAGGCAGTCGCCCTGTCCAATGCTTCCGGGCTGGCTTGGGGGGCGTAGCCCGGGGTATTTTGGGGGGCCTGGGGGGCGTGGTCCACACTACCATGGGGGGTTGAATCAGCATATCCATGGTCGAAACCGTCAAAGCTCACAGAGGAGTGATCGAAACCGGCAGTCACACGATCCAGTGATTCAATTTTTTGAAATTTTTGACCCCATGTTTGAGAATTTGAGATGCAGGTTGGTTTCGAAGTTGAACCGGAGAGCAGAAGTCAGCGCTGGCTGTCTCGAGTTGGGTACTGCTGTTGTCAGGGGTAATATGTCCACGTTATTTTGGGGGGCCTGGGGGTACGTGTAGTCCAAGCCCATCCTGAAGCCCTGGGGGGTATAATCCAACATTATTTGGGGGCCTGGGGGCAAATCACACTGCCCCACGGAGGTTTGGTTTTGCTCATTTTGGGTGGGGCCTGGGGGGCGTAGTCCACACACCACCCCTTGCCTCGATTAGGATACCCTTCCTTCCCTCTCTCCTCACGGGACCCTCCTAGCTTCTGCCTGGAGATGTTGGTGCCTGCTGGCTCTTGTACTTGGACATGTTGGGCTGAGTGGATGCGTTTGGTGCGAGTCATATAAGGGGCCTGGGGGAACCCAGGGCCGGTAGGGAAGCGTGACAGCCAGCGCCATGACTTCTGCGGCGTTGTGGCTAGCTCCCGGGCCCGGCTGGTGCCTAGGGGTGTTGGTGGGGTGGGTTAGGGAGGAGGAAAAGTGGGTGTGCGGTGTGGGTGTGGGTGGGTGGGGGTGGGGAGGAAAATAGTGGGTGTGGGTTTTGGTGTAGTGAGTGTTGGGGTGGGGTGGGGAGGGGAATATGTTACACCACGATTCGGGGTGTGACACAAATATAACGCGCACGTAGCGCTGTATCAGTCCAGATATGAGAGATTCGAGTGGTACTTAGTAGCAGCGGCGACCTTGTCAAAGGTTCCGTCGCAATTGTAGGGGTCCGTCCAATGGTCCCGATCTGAGATCTAGTTGGCCGCCAAGCCATGTTTTATGTAACCTAGTTTCGTCGCCCTGCAGAGGCCTACAAATGTCACATTACCAGCACTCTGTTCTTTACTTATGTCGTGATTCACGCCTTGTAACGCTGAGTCAACCCGAAGCATACCTGTGCCAGTCCCCTGTCCCGTCTCCACCGTGAGTTTGCTTTGAGTCCGGCATCGCCCTGTCGGACATCCCTGTGCGACCAAGACCCTGACCTTGCCAAGACCGCAAACTCAACCCAACCAGCCCCGACACCCAACCCAGCCCCGACAACCCAGCAAACTCCAACCCTGACTTGCAAGACCCTTAGACCCAGCCCGGCCCAGCAGCATATCCTTGTCACAGCTCCAAGCCCTGTTACCTAAGATATCTAGACCCTCCTGGCGAAGTACGTACCTCAGTGGGCTATTTCCTGATCCCCGCCTTAGGCCTCGAATTAGATTAGTTCCCCTGGAAGAGTTACGAGCATCTAGCGCATTAGAGCATAGACCGGAAATTAGCTAGGCCTCTGAGCAAGTACGAGCAAGTTATGCGCTCGACTGTCTTTCCTGCATACGGCACCGGGTTTTGTTGTTACTCGTCGACGTACGACACCCCCCCCTTGAGAAGTTCGTCTAGCCCCGTCGTCTATTCTTTCCGTATCTACGTGGGGTTAGTCACTCAGTGTCGCAGACCAGTCCTGGTTCACTTGTGTAGAAGTAGGGGTCGGCAATATGAATCATATGATATCATGTCATCCATATGATATCATATATGCCGCGGTCTGACTAGGAACTTTTGGCCTGGGACATCATATCATATGAATATTAAATCATATGATATGTGTATGGTATCATATGATATATACTCTCCTTTGGTCAACACATCAAATATGATTTGCCGTTCCCTATGTAAAGTAGAGAAGTAACACACCTGTGTCAAGTCAGAGTGTAGCACTCACCATCCCATTGTCTGCTTATCAGTTCTGTGTGTAACCAACCCAACCAGTCAGAGCTGTAGCACTACCAGTCCAGAGGTAGCACTAGCCATATTTTCAGCTTAATTCAGTCATCTGTGTGTAACCAACCAACCAGTTCAGACGTGTAGCACTACCATACTCGTCTGCTTATCAGTCATACCTGTGTTGTAACCACAGCTATACCCAAACCCACGTATACACAGCACACAACCCACACCATGTACACACATCACTTGTTGTAGAAGTAGGGGTCCGGGGCAAATACTGATATCATATGAAATCAGTGTCTCATATGATATCATATGATATCATAGTGATCCGCGGTCTGACTAGGTATTTGGCCTGGGCATGCAATATCATTGAAAAATATTAAAATCATGATGATTTGTTGTAGATATCATAATGATATCATACTCGTCTCTTGGTCAACATCATATGATTTGCTTGTTACCATATGTACATGGAGCAGGTTACACACTAGTGGTCAGTCAGAGTGTAGCACTCACCATAACTCGTTCTGCTTCATCCGTCATCTGTGTGCAATGCACTATACCACAAGCCCACTATACACACACACAGCACTCACTTATCACACCACTTGTGTAGTGGTAAGAGAAGTAACACTGTGTCAGTCAGGAGTGTAGCACTACATGACTCGTCTGCTTATTCAGTCATCTGTATCGTAACCAACTGCTGTAACTTGTAGGTCAGCTCTAAAGCGCGCACCATAGCAACCAGACTCATCAGTGTTACATAATATGTGCGTTGTGGTGTATAGTGTGGAGTGTGGGGTGTGTTGTGTATAGGGTGTGAGGTGGGGTGTTGTTGTGTGTATAGTGTGAGTGGTGGGGTGTGTGTTGTGGAGTATAGTGTGAGTGTGGGGTGTGTGTGTGTGGGTATAGTGTGAGTGTGGGGTGTGTGTTGTGTGGGTATGGTGGGTTTCGGAAATGGGGAGGTTGGTTGGGGAGAGCGAATAGTGGGTGTGGGTGTCTGGGTGTTGGGTGTTGGGTGAGGGGGGTTGGATTTGGTTTTTTGAGCTGTTGAGTTTTTTGGACTCGCCTCCTAATAACTCGTTTTGGAAATAAGGCCGATTTGGAAAAGATTTGGTAAAGAAGAAGAAATAAACACCCATTTGTCATACTCTCGCTTCATTTTGTCAGTAGTCAACAACTCCCCCAACCACCGATTTGTCATACTTCTGCTTTAATTTTGTCCCAAAGAAAGGTACCCAAAGAAAGGCGTACCCAAAGTAAAGGGACCAAAGAAAGGGACCCAAGAAAGGTTTTGACCCAAAGAAAGGTACCAAAGACAAGGTACCCAAAAGGTACCCAAAGGATAAGGTCCCAAGACAAAAAGTACCCCAAAGACAAGGTACCTCAAAGAAAGGTACCCGCAAAGAAGGGTACCAGAGAGAGGTACCCAAGAAAGGTACCCAAAGAAAGGTCCAGGCGTGAGTATATTATGGTAACCAGAAGAAGGTACCCAAAGAAAGGTACCCACAAGGAACAGGTACCCGAAGGGAAAGGTACTCCAAAGAAAAGGTACCCAAAGAAAGGTACCACAAAGAAGAAGGTGACCAAAGGAGAAGGTACCCAAAAGAAAGGGCTAACCAAGAAAGGTACCCAAAGAAAGGGTACCGCAAGAAGGTACCCAAAGAAGGTACCCAAGAAAGGTCCAAAGAAAGGTACCCAAAGAAAGGTACCCAAAGAAAGGTACCCAAAGAAAGGTACCCAAAGAAAGGTACCCAAAGAAAGGTACCCAATAGAAAGGTACCAAAGAATAGGTACCCAAAGAAAGGCCCAAAGAAAGGGATGCAAGAGAAAGGGACCAAAGAAAGGGACCAAAGAAAGGACCAAAGAAA
>JAJSRW010000171.1:0-90426 GCA_022414725.1 Microglena sp. YARC | reverse complement strand
TGATGATGCCAGGCGTCTGACTAAGGCTTAAAGTGCCATGTTATACAATATCATATGAATGCAGGCAGTCTGACTAGGCTTAAAGTTGCCATGCTTATACAATATCAGTATGATCAGGCAGTCTGGACTAGGCTCAAAGTTGCCTGTGTAACAATATCATATGATGGCAGGCAAGTCTGACTAGGCCTAAGTTGCCATGTGTATACAATAATCATATGATGCAGGCAGTCTGACTGAGGCTAAGTTGCCATGTGGTAATACAATATCATATGAGCAGGCAGTCGACTCAGGCTAAAGTTGCAATGTGTATAACAATATCATATGATGCAAAGGCAGTCTGACTAGGCCTAAAGTTTGCCATGTGTAATACAATATCATATGAATGGCAGGCAGTCTGACTAGCTAAAGTTGCCATGTGTATACATATCATATGATGCAGGCAAGTCTGACTAGGCTAAAGTTGCCCCATGTGGTATACCAATACTCATATGATGCAGTGCAGTCTGACTAGGCTAAAGGTTCCATGTGTATACAATATCATATGAAATGCAGCAGTCTGACTTAGGCTAAGTTGCCTATGTGTATAATCAATATCAATATGATGCAGGCCAGTCTGACTAGGCTAAAGTTGCCTATGTGTATACAATATCAATGATGCAGGCAGTCTGACTAGCTAAGTTGGCCAACCACTGTCGTACTAGACCATATCATAATGATGGCACAGGCAGTCTGAACTAGGCTAAAGTTGCATGTGTATACACATATCATATGATGCAGGCAGTCCTGACTAGGCTAAAAAGTTGCCAAATGTGTATACAATATTCAATATGATGCACGGCAGTCTGACTAGGCTAAGGTTTGCAATGTGTAAATAACAATATCATATGAGTCAGGCAGTCTGACTAGGCCTAAAGTTTGCCATGTGTATACAATATGCATATGATGCACGGCAGTCTGACCTACGCTAAGTTGCCATGTGTATACAATATCCATATGATGCAGGCAGCTGAACTAGCTAAAGTTGCCATGTGTCATACAATATCCATATGATGCAGGCAGTCTGACTAGGCTAAAGTTGCCATGTGTTAACAATATCATGATGATGCAGGCCAGTCTGACTAGGCTAAGTTGCCCATGTGTCATACAATACCATATGATGCGGTTCAGTCCTGACTTAGGTCTTAAAGTTGGCCAGTGTATATCAGGGATATCTATCATGAGTGTGCAGATGGCTTATGCTTGACGTGAGCGAAAGTGTGCCAGTGTTGTAGTCACCATATCAGATTCAAAGATACGACAAGTGCAGTCGTCTGGATACTTTGAGTCGCGAGCTATATGTGCGATGGATGATGTTATTACAGAGTATCATTCCAAGTAAATGAAATGATGCAGAGTGGTCAAGCACTATGTACTTATAGAGTACTACAAAAAATAGATTATAGTCTATTGATGTCATAAGACCATGATTGTGCAATAGGCGGAGTGTAGCAGACCGCAGCTGGTATCTTAGGTACTAAAGTCTTGCACCATTTGTTAAGACACTATTACCCACACTAGTTTTTTTTTTTTATATTTGAATTACTACACAGAATAATCATGTCTTCAACAACCCTTGCACGGCCATTAAAGAACAATTTAACGATCCATTTTTGAGTTGTCCTCAAAAACATCAGTAGGGATAGAGAGAGAACTGCCGCCACTTGTGTATTCAAAAAGTACCATACTTAAATGAGGAGGGAGAGCAGGTACCATGACTTGAGTGTCGCTACTGAATAAGAGGATTCACCATTGTAGTATATTCGCAAGATTTAGCGTGTAAACGATCGCAAGAAGATAAGTCACGAGAGAGATGTCTCAGAGAGCGTCGACCCATGGTGTATATCTACACAGTCTATGCGCTTTTCTCATCTCTCTGAGTCGCATCTATATTCGCTAGCCTTAAACCACACAAGGGTCGGAAGCAAGGCATGTGAAATACGCTTGCTCGGAGATCATTCAATACACAGTTTCACGCTATATTATCATCAATGAAGTAATGGCTATAGTAATTCTCACACTTCAACTCTGCACACATGTGTCTCTATCACTATGTGTAGATGTTCTTCGATCAAAGTATAGCTATTCAGTAGGCCACCAAAATCAATGATGGGAGCGCAAGGATGCAGTCTGACTTAGGCTGAGAGAGTTTGGCCCATGGTGTATACGAAAAGTCATATAATGACACCAGGCATGTCTGACTAGGGCTACATGTTGCATAGGATAATGTATACAATATAGAATTATGATGGCAGGGCAGTGCCTGGAACTGCAGGGCTATGAGTTGCCGATGCCCTGTATATCAATATCTATATGAGGAGAGACGTAAGGCCCGCTCTTGGAACTGAGCGAGTATAAGTCTGCCAATTGCTAAGTCATTATCTGCACTATGATGCAGGCAGTCATGCGAGAAGCTATGGAAGGAACGTTGTGCCAATGTGTCATACAAATCATATGATGTGCAGGCAGTCTGACTAGGCTTAAGAAGTTGCATGTGTATACAATCAATCATATGATGCAGGCAGTCTGAACTAGGCTTTAAGTTTGCCATGTGTATACAATATCATATTGAAAATGCATTCGGGGCCAGTCGAAACTAGGCATACACACATGTCATGTGTATACGAATATCATATGATGCGAAGGCGAGGTCCTTGAACTGAAGGCTAAAGTTGCCATGTGTTACAAATATCATATGATGCAGGACAGTCTGACTAGGGCTTAAAGTTGCCAATGTGTATAATTCCGAAGTATCGATGCAGGCAGTCTAGACTATGGATAGGAGTGTGGTATACAATAGTCACTGAGTGATCGCAGGGAGTCTCGGACTCATAGGCTATAGTGCGCATGCTGTCATATACGATAGGGTATGCAATGTGTATATTGCAGCGGCAGCTCTGAGAGAGAGAGATGTGTATACAATATCATATGATGGCAGGCAGTCTGACTAGGCAAGTTGCATGTGTATACATAGTGCAGCGGGATGATAGCGAGAGAGTGTGTAACGTGCTATCGCCATGGCTAAACTAGTTGAGAGCGGAGACAGTGTTAGCTCGGAGCGAAGAGTTCACACGTGCACGATGACTTAGAGCTTGATGCAGGCAGAGCGAGGGAGCTCTCATGAGTGAGTAGAGTGCACTCCATTAGGAGTGACATGACCAGTGTGTATGTGGACGTAAGGCTAAAGTTTGCCATGGTGTAGTGACTATGCACCGCATATGTATCGCACGCCGCACACTCAGGCATCACTCATGATAGTGCCTACAAGTTACCATGTGTATGACAATATCATATTATCGCGCGAGGCTAAGTGGTCTGAGCGGTCGGAGGGGGGAGTGGTGTGGTGATTTATCAGTATTGGAACTCACTATTTAGGATAGGCAATGGAGCTGCTGACTAGGCTCAAAGTAATGCCATGTATATAACAATATCTATATTGAGCAGGCATCTGACGTAGGCTAAAGTTGCCATGCTGTAGTGACATATGGCATATGAGTGCACGGGCTCACGTCCTGGGAACTAAAGTTGACCCATATAATACAATCATAGTGTGTCATAATCGCCAAGCATGGCTAGAGCAGAGAGCTGTGAGTCTGAACTAGGAACGAGCTTAGTCATAGTACGTTGTTATAGTACTCATCTCGCGACAAGTCACTGATCCTATGAGCGCCTAGGTCGTGCACTAGGCTAAGCAGTCTCGGCAGATCATGAGAGCGGCATTAACCACTCGCGCTTATCAGCGACTACTGGCATGAGTAGTCCTTTTGGTCAGGTTGCGCTGGACTTAGGCTAGAAGGTTTTGCATCAGTCGCACCACGTATGGAGGATAGGCACAAAGAGATCAGTCGAAGGCATGGTCTGGGAGTAGGGCTCAGAAAGTCTCCGATGTGTTTGATTGATGGATACGCGCGCGCGCAGAATAATACGGAGAGAGCAGTGCATACCGCTTAGGCTGACCACACGCCACGCTCTTAGCGGGAAGCATTGGCTCATATGCTTATTGAGCACGCAGTCACGCGCACTTCATCGAGAAGTACTCAGGGCTCGGTACTCGTGGAGCTATATATCTCATAGCCTCATTCTTGAGTGCCAGAGACTCCACTAGCAGTGCGAGTGCATACTCAGGTCAGGACAGAGAGCTCGTTATATATGTATATATGTACCAAACTGATCCATGGCTATATTTCAAGCAGGCAGTACTCGGGACAGGCCTTTATTGACAACGTAGGCTCGATGCGCTGGTCAGTCAGAGTTTATGAGCAACGGAGATCCAGGCAGTCTGACTAGGCTCAGGGCTCACTTATGGCTTCTTCGTGAGTCTCGCCACATATTCTATTATGTGTGTATATTATGTCCAGCATCTATAATATGGAGAGCGACACGCGTGTGAGCCGAGAGAGTCGGCCCAGGTGTGTTGTGGACCAAATCGGCAAACTATGGTGATGATATTTGAGGTATATTACTGACTAGAGTCAGCAACTATATCAGTATGTGACTGCTTGGATTACTAAGTTAGTGACTGGAGTAAGTTTGCTCGCTCGAGGGCGAGTCGCAGGAGAAGTTAAGGTGATACAATATATGCAGTATGAGGGAGAGGCCAGTGTGTATAGCAATATCATATACAGGCAGTCTGACTAGGGCTAAAGGTTGCCATGTTATACAATATGAGTATGAGCAGGCAGTCTGGACTAGGCTAAAAGTTGCCATGTGTATAACAATAATCATATGATACAGGCAGTCTGACTAGGCCTAAGTTGCCTATGTGTTATACAATATCAGCATATGCTCGCGCAGGCAGTCTGACTTATATGTGCTAAAGTTGGCCATCGCTCGCTCACTCACCACCTGATCGTAGTGCACTCGCACGCGCACGCTCGCACTCACGCGCTAGGCTAAAGTTGCCATGTGTATTACAAATATCATATGAATCAGGCAGTCTGCCTAGCTAAAGTGCCATGTGTTATTACAATTATCAATATTGATGCCAGGCATCTGACTAGGTAATAGTTGCCAGTGTAATCAAATATCATATGATGCAGAAGTCTGACTAGGCTAAGTTGCCATGCTGTATACAATTCATATGATGGCAGGCAGCTGACTAGCTAAAGTTTGCCTGTGTTACATATTCATATGATGGCAGGTCAGTCTGACTAGGCTAAAGTTGCCAATGTGTTACAATATCTATATGATGCAGGCAGTCTGATCTAGGCTAAAGTTGCATGTTGCTATTACAATATCAATATGAGTGCAAGCATTCTGACTAGGCTAAAAATGTTCCATGGTGTATACAATATCATATGATTGCAGGCATCTGACTAGGCTAAAGTTGGCCATGTGTATACAATATCATCCTAATGCAGGCAGTCTGACTAGGCTACAGTTCGCATGTGTATACAATATCAATATGATGCAGGCAGTCTTGACTAGGCTAAAGTTGGCCATTGGTATACAATATCGATATGATGAGGCAGTCTGACTAGGCTAAAAGTTGCCATGTGTATCAATACATTATTGATGTCAGGCAGTCTACTAGGCTAAAGTTGCAATGTGTATGCAGGACACACTCAGGCTTATCATTGTATACATATGATGGTCAGCGCAGTCTGATCTACTGCCATGTGCCGCATCAAATACAAAATCACATATTATTCAATATCATGCAGCCCCAATTCTGCATCTAAGAGCTAAAAATAAAAGTATGCCCCATGCTCTGTATACAACTTTCTATCACAATGACTGCACGGCCAGTCTGCATAAAATAGAATTGCACATGTTGCTCCTAATATCAAAATCATCATATGTGATGCAGCTTCAGTTACTAGACCGAGGTCTAAAGTTGACCAAAATTGTGCTTCAAAATCATTAATTGTGCAAAGCAGTCATGTAGGCAGGCCACTCTAAATCTGTTGCCATGTGTACAACCAATATCATATGAATGACATGCACATAAGCATGTCTCGACTAAAGGCTAAGAGTTGCCATGTGCCCTACCTACTTTAAGTCGTGTGATATACTTACTAACTTTTTATCTATATGAACTACAGCAGGACTAGGCTACACCCCATGAGGTTAATTCAACATTAAAGTGCCACGATATGAGCAGCAGTTATACCAAATGTGTCATATGATGCACAGTCTGACATGCTCAAGTTGCCATGTGTATACAATAAATCATATGATCAGGCAGTCTGACTAGGTGCTAAGAGTTGCCAGAGTAGTGATACAAGTTATCCTATGATGCAGGCAAGTCTGAAAGCTGTTAGAAGCTCTGTCCATGTGTATCAATGATAGCAGGCAGTCGACTAAGGCTTAAAGTTGCCAAGTTGCCATGTGTATACGATATCATAATGATGGCAGTCTGCAGTCTGCTCGGCTACAAGTTGACTAGTGTATACAATTCTAATGATCATTGAGGCAGGTCAGTTGAGCTAGGCTAAAGTCCATGTGTAAACAATTCATATGATGCAGGCAGGTTGACTCAGGCTAGTGAAGTGGACAGTGCTTACTATGGCATATAACTTGTGGCCATGTGTATACAATATCATAGTGATGTCAGCTCTCAGTCTGACTAGGCGTGTAAAGTGTGTCCCAGTCCCAGTATACATATCATTGATGCAGGCAGTGCGTACTAGGACTATAAATGTGCCATGGTGTAAACAATTAGTCATATGATGCAGTAGGCTAAATGTGCCATGTGTACTCAATATCATATGATCAGAGAGTCTGACTTAGGCTCAGGCTAAAGTTTGCCCCAGTGTGTATACAATATCATATGATGTGTCAGGCAGTTTTCTGACTAGGCTACAAGTTGCAATGTGTATACACATTATCATACGAGATGATCTTGGGAATGCAGGGCAGTGCTGACTAGGCTAAAGTTCGCAGTGCATATGATGCAGGCAGTCTGACTAGGTGACTTAAAGTTGGCCATGTGTATCAAATAGCCATATGATGCAAGAGCAGTCTGACTAGAGCCTTAAATAGTTGCCAGGGTATCCGATAATCATGATGAGCAAGAGTTGCTAGGCTAAGTTCATTGTATATACAATATCATGTCGTATGATGCAGGCAGTCTGACTTAGGCTAAAGTTGCCATGTGTATACAATATTCATATGATGCAGGCAGTCTGATAGGCTAAAGTGCCATGTTGTTACAAATATTATGCTATGCAGGCAGTCTGACTAGGCTAAGTTGTATACAATACCAATGATGCATGTGTAGCTACATGTTGTATAATATCATTATGATGCAGGCAGTCTGACTAGTAGCTAAAGTTGCCATGTGTATACAATATCATATGATGGCAGGCAGACTGACTATAAAGTTGCCCATGTGTATACAATATCAATATGATGCAGGCAGTCTGACTAGGCTAAAGTTGCCATGTGTATACAATATCATATATGATGCAGGCAGTCTGATAGGCTAAAGTTGCCATGTGTATAGTAATACCTCATTATGAGATTTTTGCAGGCATCTGACTAGGCTAAATGACCAAAGTGATGTGTATACAATATCATATGTTGGTAAAGGCAGTCTGACTAGGCTAAAGTTGCCATGTGTATACATATATCATATGAATGCAGGCAGTTCTGGACTGAGGCCTAAACCATGTGCATATAAGGTCTGACTAGGCTAAATTGCCATGTGTATACATATCATATGATGCAGCATCTGACTTAGGCTAAATGCCATGTGTATACAATATCATATGATGCAGGGCAGTCTGACTAGGCTAAAGTTGCCATGTGTATACAATATCATATGATGCAGGCAGTCTGACTAGGCTAAAGTTGCCATGTGTATACAATATCATATGAGCAGGCAGTCTGACTAGGCTAAAGTTGCCATGTGTATACAATATCATATGATGCAGGCAGTCTGACTAGGCTAAAGTTGCCATGTGTATACAATATCATATGATGCAGGCAGTCTGACTAGGCTAAAAGTTGCCATGTGTATACAATATCATATGATGCAGGCAGTCTGACTAGGCTAAAGTTGCCATGTGTATACAATATCATATGATGCAGGCAGTCTGACTAGGCTAAGTTGCCATGTGTATACAATATCATATGATGCAGGCAGTCTGACTAGGCTAAAAGTTGCCATGTGTATACAATATCATATGATGCAGGCAGTCTGACTAGGCTAAGTTGCCATGTGTATACAATATCATATGATGCAGGCAGTCTGACTAGGCTAAAGTTGCCATGTGTATTACAATATCATATGATGCAGGCAGTCTGACTAGGCTAAAGTTGCCATGTGTATACAATATCATATGATGCAGGCAGTCTGACTAGGCTAAAGTTGGCCATGTGTATACAATATCATATGATGCAGGCAGTCTGACTAGGCTAAAGTTGCATGTGTATACAATATCATATGATGGCAGGCAGTCTGACTAGGCAGTTCCATGTGTATACAATATCATATGATGCAGGCAGTCTGACTAGGATAAAGTTGCCATGTGTATACAATATCATATGATGCAGGCAGTCTGACTAGGCTAAAGTTGCCATGTGTATACAATATATATGATGCAGGCAGTCTGACTAGGCTAAAGTTGCCCTGCAGGCAGTCTGACTAGGCTAAAGTTGCCATGTGTATACAATATCATATGATGCAGGCAGTCTGACTAGGCTAAAGTTGCCATGTGTATATCAATATCATATGATGCAGCAGTCTGACTAGGCTAAAGTTGCCATGATGTGACTAGGCAAGTTGCCATTGTGTATACAATATTATATGATGAGTCTGCAGGCTAAAGTCATGTGTATACAATACTAGGCTATAAAGTTGCCATGTGTATACAATATCATATGAGACTAGGCAGTTGCAGTCTGACTGACTAGGCTAAAGCCATGATGCCATGTGAATTAGTTGCAATACAATATCATATGATGCAGGCAGTTCTGACTAGGCTAAAGTTGCCATGTGTATACAATATCATATGATGCAGGCAGTCTGACTAGGCTAAAGTTTGCCATGTGTATACAATAATCATATGATGCAGGCAGTCTGACTAGGCTAAAGTTGCATGTGTATACAATATCATATGATGCAGGCAGTCTGACTAGCTAAAAGTTGCCATGTGTATACAATATCATATGATGCAGGCAGTCTGACTAGGCTAAAGTTGCCATGTGTATACAATATCATATGATTGCAGGCAGTCTGACTAGGCTAAAGTTGCCATGTGTATACAATATCATATGATGCAGGCAGTCTGACTAGGCTAAAGTTGCCATGTGTATACAATATCATATGATGCAGGCAGTCTGACTAGGCTAAAGTTGCCATGTGTATACAATATCATATGATGCAGGCAGTCTGACTAGGCTAAAGTTGCCATGTGTATACAATATCATATGATGCAGGCAGTCTGACTAGGCTAAAGTTGCCATGTGTATACAATATCATATGATGCAGGCAGTCTGACTAGGCTAAAGTTGCCATGTGTATACAATATCATATGATGCAGGCAGTCTGACTAGGCTAAAGTTGCCATGTGTATACAATATCATATGATGCAGGCAGTCTGACTAGGCTAAAGTTGCCATGTGTATACAATATCATATGATGCAGGCAGTCTGACTAGGCTAAAGTTGCCATGTGTATACAATATCATATGATGCAGGCAGTCTGACTAGGCTAAAGTTGCCATGTGTATATACAATATCATATGATGCAGGCAGTCTGACTAGGCTAAAGTTGCCATGTGTATACAATATCATATGATGCAGGCAGTCTGACTAGGCTAAAGTTTGCCATGTGTATACAATATCATATGATGCAGGCAGTCTGACTAGGCTAAAGTTGCCATTGTGTATACAATATCATATGATGCAGGCAGTCTGACTAGGCTAAAGTTGCCATGTGTATACAATATCATATGATGCAGGCAGTCTGACTAGGCTAAAGTTGCCATGTGTATACAATAATCATATGATGCAGGCAGTCTGACTAGGCTAAAGTTGCCATGTGTATACAATATCATATGATGCAGGCAGTCTGACTAGGCTAAAGTTGCCATGTGTATACAATATCATATGATGCAGGCAGTCTGACTAGGCTAAAGTTGCCATGTGTATACAATATCATATGATGCAGGCAGTCTGACTAGGCTAAAGTTGCCATGTGTATACAATATCATATGATGCAGGCAGTCTGACTAGGCTAAAGTTGCCATGTGTATACAATATCATATGATGCAGGCAGTCTGACTAGGCTAAAGTTGCCATGTGTATACAATATCATATGATGCAGGCAGTCTGACTAGGCTAAAGTTGCCATGTGTATACAATATCATATGATGCAGGCAGTCTGACTAGGCTAAAGTTGCCATGTGTATACAATATCATATGATGCAGGCAGTCTGACTAGGCTAAAGTTGCCATGTGTATACAATATCATATGATGCAGGCAGTCTGACTAGGCTAAAGTTGCCATGTGTATACAATATCATATGATGCAGGCAGTCTGACTAGGCTAAAGTTGCCATGTGTATACAATATCATATGATGCAGGCAGTCTGACTAGGCTAAAGTTGCCATGTGTATACAATATCATATGATGCAGGCAGTCTGACTAGGCTAAAGTTGCCATGTGTATACAATATCATATGATGCAGGCAGTCTGACTAGGCTAAAGTTGCCATGTGTATACAATATCATATGATGCAGGCAGTCTGACTAGGCTAAAGTTGCCATGTGTATACAATATCATATGATGCAGGCAGTCTGACTAGGCTAAAGTTGCCATGTGTATACAATATCATATGATGCAGGCAGTCTGACTAGGCTAAAGTTGCCATGTGTATACAATATCATATGATGCAGGCAGTCTGACTAGGCTAAAGTTGCCATGTGTATACAATATCATATGATGCAGGCAGTCTGACTAGGCTAAAGTTGCCATGTGTATACAATATCATATGATGCAGGCAGTCTGACTAGGCTAAAGTTGCCATGTGTATCTACAATATCATATGATGCAGGCAGTCTGACTAGGCTAAAGTTGCCATGTGTATACAATATCATATGATGCAGGCAGGCAGTCTGACTAGGCTAAAGTTGCCATGTGTATACAATATCATATGATGCAGGCAGTCTGACTAGGCTAAAGTTGCCATGTGTATACAATATCATATGATGCAGGCAGTCTGACTAGGCTTAAAGTTGCCATGTGTATACAATATCATATGATGCAGGCAGTCTGACTAGGCTAAAGTTGCCATGTGTATACAATATCATATGATGCAGGCAGTCTGACTAGGCTAAAGTTGCCATGTGTATACAATATCATATGATGCAGGCAGTCTGACTATGGCTAAAGTTGCCATGTGTATACAATATCATATGATGCAGGCAGTCTGACTAGGCTAAAGTTGCCATGTGTATACAATATCATATGATGCAGGCAGTCTGACTAGGCTAAAGTTGCCATGTGTATACAATATCATATGATGCAGGCAGTCTGACTAGGCTAAAGTTGCCATGTGTATACAATATCATGATGCATGCAGGCAGTCTGACTAGGCTAAAGTTGCCATGTGTATACAATATCATATGATGCAGGCAGTCTGACTAGGCTAAAGTTGCCATGTGTATACAATATCATATGATGCAGGCAGTCTGACTAGGCTAAAAGTTGCCATGTGTATACAATATCATATGATGCAGGCAGTCTGACTAGGCTAAAGTTGCCATGTGTATACAATATCATATGATGCAGGCAGTCTGACTAGGCTAAAGTTGCCATGTGTATACAATATCATATGATGCAGGGCAGTCTGACTAGGCTAAAGTTGCCATGTGTATACAATATCATATGATGCAGGCAGTCTGACTAGGCTAAAGTTGCCATGTGTATACAATATCATATGATGCAGGCAGTCTGACTAGGCTAAAGTTGCCATGTGTCAATACAATATCATATGATGCAGGCAGTCTGACTAGGCTAAAGTTGCCATGTGTATACAATATCATATGATGCAGGCAGTCTGACTAGGCTAAAGTTGCCATGTGTATACAATATCATATGATGCAGGCAGTCTGACTAGGCTAAAGTTGCCATGTGTATACAATATCATATGATGCAGGCAGTCTGACTAGGCTAAAGTTGCCATGTGTATATATCAATATCATATGATGCAGGCAGTCTGACTAGGCTAAAGTTGCCATGTGTATACAATATCATATGATGCAGGCAGTCTGACTAGGCTAAAGTTGCCATGTGTATACAATATCATATGATGCAGGCAGTCTGACTAGGCTAAAGTTGCCATGTGTATACAATATCATATGATGCAGGCAGTCTGACTAGGCTAAAGTTGCCATGTGTATACAATATCATATGATGCAGGCAGTCTGACTAGGCTAAAGTTGCCATGTGTATACAATATCATATGATGCAGGCAGTCTGACTAGGCTAAAGTTGCCATGTGTATACAATATCATATGATGCAGGCAGTCTGACTAGGCTAAAGTTGCCATGTGTATACAATATCATATGATGCAGGCAGTCTGACTAGGCTAAAGTTGCCATGTGTATACAATATCATATGATGCAGGCAGTCTGACTAGGCTAAAGTTGCCATGTGTATACAATATCATATGATGCAGGCAGTCTGACTAGGCTAAAGTTGCCATGTGTATACAATATCATATGATGCAGGCAGTCTGACTAGGCTAAAGTTGCCATGTGTATACAATATCATATGATGCAGGCAGTCTGACTAGGCTAAAGTTGCCATGTGTATACAATATCATATGATGCAGGCAGTCTGACTAGGCTAAAGTTGCCATGTGTATACAATATCATATGATGCAGGCAGTCTGACTAGGCTAAAGTTGCCATGTGTATACAATATCATATGATGCAGGCAGTCTGACTAGGCTAAAGTTGCCATGTGTATACAATATCATATGATGCAGGCAGTCTGACTAGGCTAAAGTTGCCATGTGTATACAATATCATATGATGCAGGCAGTCTGACTAGGCTAAAGTTGCCATGTGTATACAATATCATATGATGCAGGCAGTCTGACTAGGCTAAAGTTGCCATGTGTATACAATATCATATGATGCAGGCAGTCTGACTAGGCTAAAGTTGCCATGTGTATACAATATCATATGATGCAGGCAGTCTGACTAGGCTAAAGTTGCCATGTGTATACAATATCATATGATGCAGGCAGTCTGACTAGGCTAAAGTTGCCATGTGTATACAATATCATATGATGCAGGCAGTCTGACTAGGCTAAAGTTGCCATGTGTATACAATATCATATGATGCAGGCAGTCTGAGGCTAAAGTTTGCCATGTGTATACAATATCGCTAAAGTTGCCATGTGTATACAATATCATATGATGCAGGCAGTCTGACTAGGCTAAAGTTGCCATGTGTATACAATATCATATGATGCAGGCAGTCTGACTAGGCTAAAGTTGCCATGTGTATACAATATCATATGATGCAGCAGTCTGACTAAAAGTTGCCATGTGACTACTAAAAATCAGGCAGTCTGACTATGTATATACAATATCATATGATGCAAGGTGTAAGATATCATATGATATCATACTCGCCATTGGTCAACATTATATGATATGCCGGTCCCTAAGCATATGTGCACATATGTTGGTGACCGGCCCACAAAGGTGATACGACAAGTCCTAGGCAGCGTCGCAAGCGACACAGAAAATTGGCAGGGTGTTGGCTATCAGAACGACAGGTGGCAACGGAATGGAGCGGACGGAAGCCAGTTAATTAGGAGACAGTTGGCTGACGTGTCAGGCTTTGTTTTAGGTCACACGTCAGTCGCACAAACAAACAAACAAACAGACAACAGCGTGACCCTGGGGCTCCTGCTCACCAGAAGGGGGGGCTCGGCCAAAAATATAATAAAACTCCTTGCCTACCCGAGACTCATCACTTTGCCAGAGAGCCTAGTAGGCATGTCTACACTTGTCTCAAACTGGAACTGCCTCCAGATAACATAGAATCTCTAGATACCTCTAGATATTGAGACTGGGTGGACTCATGGGATACTTTGATCATTTGGAGAGTTTCACTTCACCAAATAGCCCTCCTTTCAGGCGTTGACGCATCTTGAGTGCTTAAATTGTTGCATTCCAGAGGTTGATGGGCAGCAAAACAGCTGAAAGATAGCAGGGTGCCCGGGGCCTCCTCATGGTGCGTCCATGGTGGGACTTCAGGGGTGCTGGCGCGTGATTAGCGAGACCAAGACTGATATCAGGTGACAGTTGCACATGCGGCCGATATCAGGTGACAACTGCATATGCGACAGGTCCCGTGAAGACAACCTTCACAGCAAAACAACCTTAACACCGCCCAAGGAACTAGGGCTGTTGGTAGCGATGCATTACTCGGCCAGGGTCGACCAATATACCCCAAAGAAAACACTACGAGCGTACCCTCACATAACATATTTCAATATGTGCACATGTTTATGCATATATCATCCGCCCAAAGTGTGACCCAGGACAGGATACACTCCATGCGCCAACTGTTGACAATAGGCCACCTCAATCCAAGTTTGCTTACACCTGTACAGGTGCAGATGTTTTACCTGGAAGTAGTAGTCTTCCCTGACAGCTTGCCTCAACCTCTTCAATTCGCTTTGACTGAGCTTTTTCTGGCACAGGATCTTGTTGTCAATATCAGTGCGAAACTTGATCGTGTAGGGGGTGCTGACGAGCCTGTCGCCTTCTAGGACCTCCCCAAGATCTTCTAGCTTGTCACGAGCCCCATCCTCAGGCTGGCAAAATCCTAGGCTGAAGTACCTGCAAGCGGTTAATCGAGCATTGTAAACTGGTCCCATTCTACCTCAGACGCAAGCTGCAGAGCTGAATGTAGTTACCGATACGTCTCGGTTGGGTTTGAGAAGGGCCCGACTTTATTTGCATAGAGTTGGATGTCGTCACCGGGCTTGTAGTTATGCGCGGAGACACAAACAGCGGCAAGCAGCAGCGCCGAGCTGAGGAGGAGCTGGTGGGACAGCTGCATCCTGATTAACGGCGATCTAGGAAATTTGACAGATCCGCAGAATGAATAAGATCCCTATTTAATCAGGTTCCTTTGGATAATTGGATGGCAATGCAGCGGAATGCGGGAACAGCAAGAGTGTGGTTGGTCCGGTCAAGTCCAAGACCTCCGCTCCAAGAAAAATTCAAGTTCAATTCGTCTCAGGTGGTGCAGGGCAGCTAGGGCTTGACTTCCGAAAAGCTGAGTCCGCGAGTCCCGGTTTCTTTTGTGAAACAGCTGACCTTGCTGCTCTTTGTCCTTGCTGAACGAATCAACGATTAGCTGCGAATTAATTGCTGGACGACGAGGATGGTATGACTATATCAGATGCCTAGCAAAAATACGATAACAGACTTACTGGTAATTATTTAAACTGCCGAAGACGGGGAGCAGCCAAATTGCTGGCTGGAGCCATGTAACCAAATTCAAGTTATAGCAAGAATTCGTGTACGGAACAGCGTAAGTAATTTGATTTCTGTACCACTATTATCTTAATAACTGAATCCATGATGAATCTGCAACACGAAAACACAAATCCTATAGAAGGAAGCATGAGGCTTCATGTAAAATATTCATTAACATGATTCATTCTGTATGTTGTCGTTTGTAGCAGTCATATTCTTCTATGGTGGCTCGCAGCAAGAATATCACGCGCTTATGCATGTCCAACTGTACTTGAGCTACCCAAGGCTACCCACCGTTCCGGCCTGCCGGGTAGGACCGTGCAATATCCCTATCCACGTCGCCAAGGGCGATAAGAAATAAGGGCGAGGCCCCCAATTGTGGCTGAGGCATATTTAAGGCGTATCCCAGTCGCAAGTACCCTGGAGGACCCCCAACTCTGCTGCTTGGGACGCAACCTATTGTACAGCCTTTGCCCTGCGACGCAACGGAACCTTCTGTGACGAAGGACGCAGCGTCCTAGACAACCCTGGGTGCCACTATCGGCTTGTGCTCCTTCCACTTGAACTTTCTTATATAGCTTCGGCAGTAACAGCTAGAATGGAGAGATCAGAGCGGGGGCCAAAGGTTGTCAGCGATAGCTGTCTATTGTCTCACTGTCTAGCTTCTGTCTGCTATACCGGCTGGTTACACCATCCGGCTGTACCCTTAACCTTGCCACCATTATGGTGGCTGCGCTCTTGTCTCTTACGGGTCGACCCCGTCTGCTGTAATGTCCTTTGTATCCATTCCCTTAGATACTTGCTCGTGCCTCGTTGACAAAGGTGTTGACTTCCAATAATCCAATTGAATGATGCGACGTTGAGATAAAATACAGAAGGAAGTAACGGTAAGTATTTATGCTATCCAGAAGCCATATGCTGTCGACACACCAAACAGCAAATGTGCAGTTCAGTATAATTGAGATGAATTGGTTACATGGTACATCAGCCTTAAGACTGCTCACCGTCTGCAGCAGGGTTGTTCAGGATGCGGCGTCTTCTGCCGCAGAAGCAACGTCGAAGTGTCCGTTGCGTCAGGCAGGCTAAACAATTGGTTGTGTCTCAAGCAGCAGAGCTGGGGGTCCTCCTGAAGTACCCTGGTCTGAAAGTGTGGCGTACACATGGGTACGCCAAACACTGCTACACCACACTCCTGAGTACAGAACGCAATCAGATGTAGTACAGCACTGTAGCAGAAACTCAGGGCACCCGTCGGTAAAACGACTGTTTGGGACTCAGTTCAATAGAGCCTTCTCGTTTTAGCCCCTTCTGCCATGGCTGAGAAAGTCCCTTAAGTCTATTTGGTCTAAACCCGGACTGTAACAACATACATACAGTACAGCACGAGGTCCAACAATTTCACGATATAAATAACAGAATGCCGGGAAGCACAACGAATAAACATAATAAAAACACACACAGTCTGATTTATGCGGACCAAGTAAATTTGGTAATTTATTTCACACAATCACATAATCACATGGCTTAAGCTGTCCAGCATTGTGGCTGCTTGCAGACTTGCCGTCTTTGGAAACCTTTTAGCTTTGGATACGTTTTTGATACATTTTAGCTTAAAATAAGCTACACAAGGCCTCCTATCTCTCCACACAATGCCCTTTCTTCTTAGCCACTCCACGACTCAAGTTGAGAAGCGGAGAGGTCAGGGTACTTCAGGAAGACCCCTAGCTCAGCTGCCTGAGATGCAAACAATTTTATAGCCTGCGTCCTGCGACGCAACGGACCCTTCCTTTTGTTCAACTGACCCTCCCCACAAGAGAGAGGGTTTGTTACATAAACTCAGCAAATTATTGCCGAGACAGGGCAGCAGCACAGCCTGCCTACCATCCAATTACATAACAGGGAGCATGAGGATTTTTGAGGCACCCCCACCCCCACCCCCATGCTGCGTCCTGCGACGCAACGGACCCTTCGGCGTTGCGTCTGCGACCGAGGACGCTGCGTCCTGACTCCTGAACAACCCAGGTTGAAACCAACGGAGTTGTATCATGATTCGTGCAATGGGACGGGCTTGCAAGAGGTCGTGGGTTCGCTTTCCGCAACTCCCCTTATGCTGACGAAGGACGCAGCGTCCTGAACAAGGCTGGCTGGCTGGCTGGCTGGGGGGTGGGGGCGGGGCTGGCAGAGAAGCGTGGAGGTGCCACGTAGTTCAGGTGCCACGTATCGGCATTTTTTTAGTTGTGAAAGGAATTTCACCCCATGAGGTGGGTCTCCCTACACAAACCAGGTAGTGTGCCCTTTTCACATGTATTGATTTCAATGGACTCAGCCATTGAATATGCTAAATCACTCTACTCCCTCATCCCTCTACTCCTCTAGGCAAAGCTGAAAGCTATGTCTCCTTATTCACTCCACGACCCAAGTTGCTGAGTGTTGGGGTCAGGGTACTTCAGAAGGATCCCCAGCTCTGCTGCCTGAGACGCAAAAAATTGTATAGCCTGCGTCCTGCGACGCAGCGGTCCCTTCCCTCTGGTCAACTGACCCTCCCCACGTTGCGCCCTGCGACGCATTGGACCCCTCGACGTTGCATCTGCAACAGAGGACGCAGCGTCCTGAGCAACCCTGGTTGGGATGCCACTTTGTTAGCCCACGCTCTTCCCACTTGTATGGAGTTCAATGGGCTAGGCAAAGCTATGTCTTCTTAGTCACTCCTTCATGGCCCAAGTTGAAGAATGTTGAGGTGCCACTGTCGGCTCACGGTCTTCCCACGTGTATGGATTCCAATGGGCTAAGCAGAACTATGTCTTCTTAGTCACTCCTTCATGGCCCAAATTGGTGAGCGTTGGTGTGCCACTTGTTAACTCGTGCTTCACCATCCATTGCAGTGCAACCTTCAGGTCAGCTAGCATGAACATCAGGTCAGCAAGCATGAACTCCAGGTGTCTTAAGGGCAATTTCCAGGTGTATTACAGGCCAGCAAATTACCTTCAGGACAGCAAGCACGAACTTTAGGTGTACCTGTAACTCAGGTGTATTACAGGCCAGCAAATTACCTTCAGGTCAGCAAGCACGAACTTTAGGTGTACCTGTAACTCAGGTGTATTACAGGCCAGCAAATTACCTTCAGGTCAGCAAGCACGAACTTTAGGTGTACCTGTAACTCAGGTGTATTACAGGCCAGCAAATTACCTTCAGGTCAGCAAGCACGGACTTTAGGTGTACCAGTAATTCAGATGCATTACAGGCAATTTAAAGGTGCCAGCAAATTACCTTCAGGTCAGCTAGCATGAACTTCAATGCCTTGGTCCACTTAGCATCCTTGTTCATCGTCAGCTTTATGGTGTGGTTGTTGACCTGCGGAAATATACGTATATATTAATGTATGTTACATGTTGATCGTCAGCTTTATGGTGTGGTTGTTGACCTGCCAAAGTAAGTAAGAAAGTCAGTATGAAAGTAAGACTTTGGGGGGCAGCGCATCGCACTGGGGTCGCACCGAGTTGCTCGATTTGCAACGCGACGCACGAGAATACAAACAGTTGTATGATCCCCTGAAGCCCTGCCCTGCTATGATCCTCACGTTGCATGCATACAGTGTTTTGTTTTTTTGCGGAGCCTCCTTTTCAAGGGGGCGGGAGCCCCCAGGGTTACCCCACTGTCCGTTTGTCCGACCCGAAGCCAAGCCAAGCCCCTGAAGACCTGCCCTGCTATGATCCTCACGCCACATGCATAGTGTGTTTTGCTTTCGACGATGCGTCGCCAATGTGTTTGTTGACCTGCGCAGAAGTAAGTAATTAAGTAATGTATTATTATTCACTTTATGACCAGCTTAATGGCGTGGTTGTTGACCTGTGAAAGTAAGTAAGAAAGTAGTGCATTACTATTATTCATTTTATGACCAGCTTAATGGCGTGGTTGCTAACCTGTGAAAGTGAGTAAGAAAGCAGTGCATTACTATTATTCATTTTATGACCAGCTTAATAGCGTGGTTGTTGACCTGTGAAAGTAAGTAAGAAAGTAGTGCATTACTATTATTCATTTTATGACCAGCTTAATGGCGTGGTTGCTGACCTATGAAAGTGAGTAAGAAAGCAGTTGTTTTTATTATTCATTTTATGACCAGCTTAATGGTGTGAACAGCTTTCAACAAAAAGAAAAGAAAACAAGTCCAGGAAAAAAACAGTTCCTCTCCTACCTTGTCCCCCTCAATCAGGAATGGGAATACGAAAAGGGGAATGGGAATACGAAATGGGGAATGGGAATAAAAAGAAAAACCCTATCCTACCTTGTCCCCCTCAATCAGGAATGGGAATACGAAAAGGGGAATGGGAATACGAAAAGGGGAATGGGAATAAAAAGAAAAACCCTATCCTACCTTGTCCCCCTCAATCAGGAATGGGAATACGAAAAGGGGAATGGGAAAACGAAAAGGGGAATGGGAATACGAAAAGGGGAATGGGAATAAAAAGAATAACCCGCTCCTACCTTGTCCCCCTCGATTGGGAATGGGAATACAAAAGACGGTTGCTTGCCCTCTGCCGTGTCCCTTGCGTGGGCGAAATCCCCAAATTCTCTCAAGCAGGCCTGGTCAAGAAAGAAAGATACAGAGGTATGGGTTTTGATATCAATTGCCAACTGCTGGGTTGCGAGCAGGGTACTGCCATTGACCAAATTGGCCAGCGCTTTAGCGCACTTGAAAACAAACAAACTGCGCTTTGTAGTGCAAAAAGCGAAAAAAATGCTTGAGGGGTTGCCAAAAACTGCGTGAAACGCGCAGTGGGGCTCAAAAAGGCAGCGCGCCAGCACACAAAAGCGCGCGCTTGGAAGTACCCTGGTTGCGAGTTAAATTTCAACTTTGGCTGGTACTCATAACTCACATATACATTTCAACTTTAGCTGGTAGTAATGACACATATTTCAACTTTAGCCGGTACTCATAACCCACAAATACATTTCAAATTAAGCCGGTACTAATGGCACATATTTCAACTTTAGCCGGTACTATTCTCACGTATTTCAACTTTAGCCGGTACTATACTCACGTATTTCAACTTTAGCCGGTACTAATGTTACGTATTTCAATTTTAGCGGGTTCTCATATCCCACAAATACATTTAAACTTTAGCCAGTACTACTGACATATACATTTCAACTTTAGCCGGTACTAATGACACGTATTTCAACTTTAGCCGGTACTAATGAAGTAATGACCCCAAAATACATCTCAACTTCAGACGGTAATAATGACCCACAATTACATTTCACCTTTACCCGGTACTCACCCGTACCCACAAATACAATGCCTTTCTTTATTCACTTCTACAGAACAAAACTGTTAGTGTACAACGGACAAAACAATGTTTCTGTAAGGGTGGGGATAGTGATTAAAAAATCCATCAACCATTACACTACAACTTCTGCCGTTAAAAACTATGAATATTGGTGGGTACTTTTTGACTTGACACAAAAGCTGAAGGTTTGGTAGACGATGACAGACAGGGAGAGACAGACAGACAGCCACACAGACAGACAGGGAGAGACTGATAGCCAAACAGACAGACAGAGAGGCAAGCAGTGAAGCAGGCAGGCAACCAGCCAATCCAGCAAAAATATGAATATTGGTAGGTACTATTTTGACTTGCCACAAAAGCAGAAGGTTTGGATGACAGAAGTCAGACAGGGAGAGACTGACAGCCAAACAGACAGACAAAGAGGCATGCAGGCAACCAGCCTCCCAAAGAGGCAGGCAGGCAGGCAGGCAGGCAGACAGGCAGGTAGGCAGGCAACCAGACAGACAAACAGGCAGGCAGTCGGCTAGCAAGACAAAGAGGCAGACACAGGCAGGAAGGCAGGCAGGCAACCAGCCAGATAAAGAGGCAGGCAGGCAGGCAGGCAGGCAGGCAGGCGGACGGGCAGCGCAACCAGGCCAGACAAAGTGGCAGGCAGTCAGACAGACAGACAGACAGGCAGACAGACAGACGGACGGAAAGACAGGCAGGCAGGCGGGCAGGCAACCAGCCAGACAAAGAGGCAGGCAGGCAACCGCCAGACAGAGAGGGCAGGCAAGCAGGCAGGCGGGCAGGCAACCAGGCAGGCAGGCAGGTAGACAGGCAACCAGTAAGACAAAGAGGCAGACACGCAGGCAGGCATGCAGCCAACCAGCAAGAAAAAGAGGCAGACATGCAGGCAGGCAGGCAGGCAGGCAGGCAGGCAACCAGCAAGACGAAGAGGCAGACATGCATGCAGGGAGGCAGGCAGGCAGCCACCCAACCAGCAAGACAAAGAGGCAGACATGCATGCAGGGAGGCATGCAGGCAGGCAGCCAACAGCAAGAAAAGGGGCAGACATGGCAGGCAGGCAGGCAGGTAGCCAACCAGAAAGACAAAGAGGCAGACACGCAGGCAGGCAGGAAGGCAAGCAGGCAGCTAACCAGCAAAACAAAGAGGCAGGCATGCAGACAGGCAAGCAGCCAACCAGCAAGACAAAGAGGCAGACACGCAGACAGACACACAGGCAGGCAGGAAGGCGGACATTTAAGCACGCACAGACAACCTGCCCCAACAGATAACACAAGCTAATGCCTCACCATACGAGCAGCTATATTACTGGCTGAAGCTATGTAACCAAGTTCAAGCTCAAGTTGAAAAAGACAGGAATTTTTTGCCAGATTTTGTAATAATAATAATAATTAATAATAATAATAATAATAATAATAAATAATAATAATAATTAGGGAGGGAGAGAGAGCTTAGTTAGAGCAAGTTCAGGTTCAAGTATGACTCACCACCACCATTACTTACCACCACCACCATTACTCACTACCACCACCAGCATCACCAGCACCACCATCAATTCAAGTTTGACTCACCAGGTAGCTAGCCATTGCCCTGTCATAGTTGGCACTCCACAACTTGTTCACTGGCCCAAACAAGTCATAGGTAGTGCGTTTGTCTACAACTACTCGAGGGTGGGACCCCATGGGCAGCAGCCGACAGGATGCGAAGTGAAGCTTGCAGGCCTGAAAGGTACAACAACACACATGTTTTCATAGGTAGACGTTTACCTACAACAACCGGGGGTGTGATCACATGGGCAGCAGCCGACAGGATGCCAAGTGAAGCTTGCAGGCCTGAAAGGTACAACAACACACATGTTTTCATAGGTAGACATTTATCTACAACTACCCAGGGGCGTGATCACACGGGCAGCAGCCGACAGGATGCCAAGTGAAGCTTGCAGGTCTGAAAGGTACAATATCACACATGTTTTCATACGTAGACGTTATCTACAACAACCCAGGGGTGTGACCCCACGGGCAACAGCTGACAGGATGCCAAGTGAAGCTTGCAGACCTGCAAGGTACACCAGACAAGAGATTGGTTCCAACCCAAATTGTAAACAACATATTTAAAATTGAAATTGTCATAGCGGCTGCAATTAAAGGGTGTTAGATCATCTAACAACTTATAAGCACAGGAAATGCCTGGAACAACGAAGCACATGCAATCATTCAAGCATCTAAGAACAGGCAATTCCTGGAACTTCGAAGCACATGCAATCAATCGAACATCTAAGTACAGGCAATGCCTGTAACACCTAAGCACATGCAATCAATCGAACATCTGAGAACAGGCAATGCCTGGAACTTCGAAGCACAGGCAATCAATCGAACATCTAAGTACAGGCAATGCCTGTAACACCTAAGCACATGCAATCAATCGAACATCTAAGAACAGGCAATTCCTGGAACATCTAATGACAGGCAATCAATCAAACATCTAAGAACAAACAATTCCTGGAACATCTAATGGCAGGCAATCAATCGAACATCTAAGAACAGGCAATTCCTGGAACATCTAAACACAGACAATTCATCAAATATCTAAGCACAGGCAATGCCTGTAAGATCTAAGCACATGCAATCAATCTAACATCTAAGAACAGGCAATTCCTGGAACATCTTAGCACCGGCAATCAATCAAACATCTAAGCAATGACAGGATCTGCGCCATGGTGTGCAGAAGAAGCACTGCTTGCCCCCCCCCCCCCCGCCCACCCCCCCCCCCCCCCCCCCCCACACACACACAACCTCACCTTACTCCAGTGATGGAGGGGTACTGAAGGCCAACCACATGGTCTCAAGCACCCACCCCACTCCCCCACCCTCACTCCACCCCACCTGAGACATGTGTGGCAGACAGAAGCACTGCTTGCCCCCAAGCTGCAGTTGATCTCATCCCACTCAACAGGGAACCTGCAGCAGGGAGAATGATTCACTTCAACTAACTTAACTTGAACTTAAACTTGAACTTAATTTGAATTTGGAAACTTCATTTGAACTTGAAAACTTAACTTACTTGAAACTTAAACTTACTTAGGAACTTAACGAACTTGGAAACTTAACTTGAACTTGGAATTGATAACTTAACTTAAACTTTCTTGAACTTAACTTGAAACTCCATCCCACTCAACAGGAACCTGCAGCAGGGAGAGATTATTCACTTGAACTTTAACTTGAAAATTGAACTTTAAAACTTAACTTAACTTAACTTGATCTTGAACTTGAAAACTTAAACTTAACTTGAACTTGGAAATGATAAATTAACTCCAACTTGATTTGAACTTGAAAACTTAAACTTAACTTGAAATTGGAAATTCAACTTGAAATTGAAATTGATAACTTAACTTCAACTTGATTTAAACTTGAAAACTTAACTTAAACTCTGTACTTGATCTTGAACTTGAAAACAAACTTAACTTGAACAGTAGAAATGATAAATTAACTTAAACTTGAAAATTTGAACTTAACTGACACTTAACTGATTCTTGAAACTTGAAAACTTACCTTAACTTAAACTTGGAAACTTATCTAAACGTGAACTTGAAAACTTAACTTTACCTTGGAAATGATAAATTAACTTAAACTTGATTTGAACAAACTCAACCCCTTAACACCTCACGTCCACCCGCACGAACTCCCCTCCCCCCCCCCCCCCCCCCCTTCCCCCCCAACACTCACTCCCCCCCACAGGTGCATGCATAGGCCTACCTCTGTAGTGCGTCCCAGCCTGAATCCACTTATTGTCCCAAAGGGTCCATCATGCACACACCACACAAACACACACACTCCACCCCCATCAAACTCAACCCCCCAATAAACATCACTCCACACCCACGAACTTACCCCCCCCCCCCCACCCACCCACCCACACTCACTCCACCCCAAGCGGAACTCACCCCGCCCACCCCCACAAAAACTCACCCCCCACACTCACTCCACCCCACGGCCCACCGAACTCGCCCCACACACTCCACTGCAATTTCCCACCCCCACTAACTCGCTCCCACACACTCACTCCACCCCACCACTCCAACAAAACTCACCCCATACACTCTCCACCCCACCCGACAAGCTGCATAGGCCTACCTCTGTGTAGTGCGTCCCAGCCTGAATCCACTTTTATTGTCCCAAAGGGTCCATCAAATGCGCTAGAAGAAAGGGGGGAAGAAAGAAATAAATAAATACATAAATAAGAAAAATAAATAAATAAATAAATAAAATAAATAAATAAACAAACAAATAAATATATTAGAAGTAGTGCGCCTTATTACGAGGCGTGAGGTTGAGGGGGGAGGGGGCCCGAACCATCTCGTAAACCCTGGCTTCGGTTCGCTGCACTCGATTTTGTTGCCACCTGTCCCTCTGATGGTTTTCTGCGTCGTTTTCACTGCTCCTAGGACTTGTTCAATGGCATCTGATCTGATGAGCATTTTCCGCACCAGATTATTAATGCATCGTTGTACCCCTTTTCAGTGATATACAATGGTCTAGTGGTCGACCAAATCGCTTGAGGATGAAGAGTTGGGGGTTCGAATCCCCCTTTGGTCGCTCTTGGCGTTGCAGGTCGTCGTCAACCGCAATGGTAGCTTGTCCAGTTGAGGTAGGAGACCACTCCCCACCCGCGTACGACGGGCTCCCTTAACACTACGCCTCACCAGGCGTTATCATTACCTTTAATGCATCGTTGTACACGTTGGTGTTCTTAAAGAAACAAATTTAAATTAGCGCACCAGATTATTTAACGCATTTGTTGCATACGTTTGTTTCTTAAAAAAACAAATTGTTAAAAAATCAAATTCACAATTTGCGCACCAGAGTATTAACGCATCGTTGACACATTGGTGTTGTTAAAAATCAAAATTCAAATTGCGACAACACCCGAGATTATTAACGCATACGTTTGTACACATTGGTTGTGTTGTTAAAAATCAAATTCAAATTTCGCATACATTATTAACGCATTGTTGTATACGTTTTGTACTCCTTCAAAATACAAATTCAAATTTGCGCCACCATATTATAAAACACAATGTTGTTTATAAGGTATATGTTTTCTTCAAAATTCAAATTGATATTTGTACACACCAGACTTAAACGCATCGTTGTATTTACGTTGGTGTTCCTACAAAATCAAATTCAATTTGCAAAACCAGATTCTTTACACACCATATTGCATTTGGTTGGTATTCTACACGAGGGGGGCGCAAGAAAAAAAGCTGCCCGTACCGCACCTTCGACTTTGGATAGAGCCATATCCTCAAACTATATAAAAAAAAAAAAAAAAAATTATTGAGCCAAAAATAAAGTTGTACCAAAGTTTTTTTCAACCAAAAGCGGCCCAATTGAATCATCGCGATAAATCACGTTTAGGGTAACCCCATGAAAGATGTAAGGCGATAACTGAAATGGGCTTTAACAGATCTTTCGAATGACCCCATTTTAGGGGGGTAGGGTGAGGTGAACATGGTTTTTAGGAGGGGTGGGGGGTGGGGGGGTGGGGGTAAAAAAAAACTTATTAAGCCAACTTTATTTTCCCCTCTTTATTGTATGAAAACGTCCACAATTTCCAACTCCCCATCTGAATGACACCATATCGAAGCGTGCGGTCCAAAAATCTGTCATTTCTTCGGCCCCCCCCCCTGATTCTACATAATGAAAGTTCCAAATTTGCGCACCAGGATTGTAAACGCATCTTTATATACGTTTGTACCTTAAAGTTCAAATTCAAATTTGCGCACCAGATTGTAAACGCATCAGTATACACGCTTGTTAGCTTTAAGTTCAAATTCAAATTTGCTCACCAGATTTTAAACGCGTCATTGTACACATTTGTGTTTTTCAAAAGCTGCAGACGCTGTGATGCTCGGTCGATTTTATTAAGAAGCCCATCTCGCTCTTCAATGTGATGCGCCAGCTGCAACTGGTAGTCGTTGTAGTCATGCTGTAGGGGGGGGGGGGAGGGTGAGTGTTTGGGTGTGGGGTGGGGAGGCTGGGGGAGTGGGGGGAGGAGTTGATTCAGCCCATTTCAGCTATTTTCAGGCTATTTCAGCCCATTTCAGCCCATTTCAGGCTATTTTAAGCCATTTTAGGTTCTATTTGTATTCAAAAAGCCCACCTCGCTCTTCAATGTGATGTCAGCTGCAACTGGTAGTCGTTTGTAGTCATGCCTTAGGGTGTGTGTGTGCGTTGTGTATGTGTGTGTGTGTATGAATGTATGTGTGTGTGCGTGTGTGTGTGAGGGGGGGGGGGAGTGGGGGGAGGTGCTTAAGTCTATTTCGGTATATTGTTGAGGCCATTTCAGGTCGATTTTATTCAGAAGCCCATCTCGCTTTACCTCTTCAATGTGATGTGCCAGCTGCCGCAACTGGTAGTCGTTGTGTTCATGCCTGTAGGGGGTTCTTGTTAAGGGTGGAGGGTGTGTGTTGGAGTGGAGGTGTGCGTGTGTGTTGTGGTGTGTGTGTGGTGGGGGGTGAGTGGGTGTACGGTGGTTTGGTGTGTGTGTATGTGTATGTGTATGTTGTGTGTGTTGGTGTTGTGTGTTGTGTGTGTGTGTGTGTGTTGGGGGGGGGGGGGGGGGGTCTCTTCAACTGGTGCGCAAGCTGCAACGGTAGTTGTTGTAATCATACCTGTGGGGTGGAGGGTGGAGGGTGTGTGTGGTGGTTGGTGGCGAGGGGGGGGGGGGGGGAGTGGGTGCTGGGTGTTGGGTGTTGTGGGTTGCTGGGGGTGTGTTGTGTGTTGTGTTGTGTGTTGTGTGTTGTGTGGGGGGGGGGGGGGGGGGCTCTTCAACCACCACAACTCCCCACCACACCAGCCATCACCACAAACCCATCACCGCCAAGACCCCACCACCACCAAAACCCACCACCCTACCACTACGGCAGATATCTCCTAACCAATACTCACCAATACCGCTCCTCCACCGCATCTATGCTCGAGGATGAGGCCTGCAATGCAGCAAGCTCACGCTGAGCCTCATCTACTTCTGCTTAAGGTGAATTTCAAGCTCATGTTTGGCCGTTTCAGGCTGTTCTAAGTTAATTTAAAGCTATTGAAGGCCATTTAAGGCTGTTTAGGGCTAATTCATGATGATGAGGCCTGCAATGCAGCAAGCTCACGCTGAACCTCATCTACTTCTGCTTGAGGCTAAGTTCAAGCTCATGTTTGGCCGTTTCAGGCTGTTCTAAGCTAATTTTAAACTACTGAAGGCCATGTTAGGCTGTTTTGAGCTAATTTATACTATGGTCGGCATTTTCAGGCAGACATCCCTCCGAAGATTCCAGCTGACACGATCCACTGTCCAGAACTGTTGCAATATTGGGGTGTAGCACAGCGACTGGCTCAGGAACCTGCCTAGAAGCTGCTGATAAAATCTGAAAAGAAAAAGAGTCAGCCCTGGGGGACTCCTAGCCATTATACAGAGGATACAAATAAAATACGCGTATCCAACAAAATCATTTAAATACAAAATACAAATAAATAGACTCACGCAAGTACCGCTTCTCCACCGCATCTATGCTTGATGATGAGGCCTGCAATGCAGCAAGCTCACGCTGAGCCTCAGCCACCTTTGCTTCAGGCTTATTTTTCAGGTTTTGTGAGCCTAATGTTTCAGGCTGATTTCAGGCTCATGTTACTTTGATTAGGCCCTTGTAGGTTTTTTCAGGCTATTTTGAGTTAAATTTAGCCTAATTCCAAGCTAATTTTAGGCTGTTGCAGGCTATTGTGAGCAAATTTTAGCCTAGTGTAAGCTATTACAAGCTAATTTTAGCCTATTGTCGGCTATTTGCAGGCAGGCGCAATACAAAATACTCACCAATACCGCTCCTCCCCCGCATCTATGCTCGAGGATGAGGCCTGCAATGGCTACGAAACGAAAATATTTTCACTACAAATACAAATAAAATACTCACATGCCAATACCGCTCCTCCACCGCATCTATGCTCGAGGATGAGGCTTGCAATGCAGCAAGCTCACGCTGAGCCTCAGCTACCTCGGCTTCAAGAACCTCGGCGCGTTGCCTGCAGTGGTGGTGGTGGTAGTGGGTGTTGGGTTGGTGTAATTGGGTGGTGGGTGTTGGGTGGATGTAAGTGGGTGGTGGTGTAAGGAGAGGAGACGGGGAATGGTTCTACTATACATCCCGTATTAAGCAAGCATCAGGTCCAGGGTGGTGGGTGGTAGTTGGATGCAAGTGCGTGGTGGGTGGTGGGTGGTGGGTGGTGAGCGACGGGAAAAAAGGGTATGCAGCGAATGGGCCTCAGCCGCCTCTGCTTCTAGAACCTCAACTTGTTGGCCGTCCTGTGGTGGTGGTGGTGGGGGTTGGATGGGCATTGTCTTTCTTAATTTTTTCATGTGAATAACATAGTTTTTGCATCTTCATAGCAAATACAAATTAACCAAATCTAAATTAAGTTTTACATGTTACAATAATTAAGTTTTACTATGTAAATTAAGTTTTGCATGTTAATAACCAAAAATAAATTTTACCAAATATAAGCATCTTATCAAATGCATTATGGTATAAACTCAACCAGAAATAAACTTAATCCATCTCTTATCCAAATGCACTAATACTATAAACCGAATCAAATATAAATATAAGCATTCTTATCACATGCCACTAATACTATAAACTTAATAAAATATAAAATGTAAGCATTTCATATCAAATGCACAGAAGAAGAGTGAAGTAAACAGCAGGCAGCAGCATAGTTCAGTGTTTTGGGCAAAGCGCCCCCCTCCCCCCCCCCCCTTCTGGGAGGCAAGGAGCCCCAAAGTCTCCCCGTTGTCCATTTTCTTGTTGTTTGTTTGTTTGTCGAAGACGCTCATGTTTGTCGAACAAGTCCTACGCAGCGTCGCAAGGGACGCAGAAAATTGGCGGAGTGTGTTGGCAACGGAACGAAAGGTGGCAACGATGGAGCTGACCGAAGCGTGTTAGTTACGCGACCGTTGGGTGAAGTGTCAGGCTTCAATTTTTTTTCGGTCAGACGACGACAGATGGGTAAACATGGGGGCTCCCACCCCCTTGAAGAGGGGGCTCCGCCAAAAATGTAATCATTATCGTCACCAAAATAATACAATCATAAACATAAGCACAATCATTATATGCACATAAGCAGTGACGAAACAGCATGCAGCAGGATAGTTGCACACATTATATCTCTATTTATCAGGCCCCAGTGAAAGCATACGGGCTGGCCCCCTTAACCTCACGCCTCGTAGTAAGGCGTACTATTTATGCATGTATTGCCCACACTCCCAGTGTTTGTTTTGTGCCACGCGTTGCAAATTGAGTGACTTTCCTAATTCACCTCACCTCACCAGGGTACTACAAAGCGCGCGCGGCAGCACAATTTCGCGCACGCTTTTTGAGCCCCACTGCGCGTTTCGCGCAGTTTTTTCAACCCCCTGTGGGCGCAGCGCGTAGTTTTTGCGCTTTGTGCACTAAAAAGCGCTGCCCAATTTGACGTTTGTGCGCTTAAAGCGCTGACAAATTTGACAAAATGTAGTACCCTGCACCCACGCACACACACACCTTACAGGCATGAATACAACGATTACCAGTTGCAGCTGGCACATCACATTGAAGAGCGAGATGGGCTTCTGAATAAAATCGACCTGAAATAGGCTGAAATAGGCTGAAATGGGCTGAAATAGGCTGAAATGGGCTGAAATAGGTTGAAATGGGCTGAAATAGGTTGAAATGGGCTGAAGCACCTCCCCCCCCTCTCCACCCACACACCCTACCACACACACACACCTTACAGGCATGACTAAACGCCTACCAGTTGCAGCTGGCACATCACATTGATGAGACCCTTCCCCCCCCCCCCCCCCCCCCCCGCCCCCCCCCCCCCCCCCCCCCCAACACCCAACACCCACTCACCCCCCCCACTCCCAACACACACACACACTACTACACACTCATCCCCTCCCCCCCCCCCCCCCCCGCCCCGACAGGCATGGACACAACGACTACCAGTTGCAGCTGGCACATCACATTGCAGAGCGAGATGGGCTTCTGAATAAGATCGCCCGAGCATCACAGCGCCTGCACCTCACCTTTCTAATTCAACTCACCTCTCTTGCTCCTCAGCTTCCTTCAAAGCTGCCATCTCTGCATGAAACTCATCAACACCCAAGGGGGCCACATTCGAGTGCTCTAGCTTCTCAACAGCTACTGAGTACGCTGCAATCTCACGCTCTGCATCTTGTATCTGTTGGCCCGGCAGGGGTGTAGGTTGGGTGGGGCGAGGTGGGGTTGAGTGGGTTGAGTGGGTGGGGTTGAGTGGGTTGAGTGGGGTGGGGCGGAGTCGACAGCTATTGGGTACACTGCAATCTCACACTCTGCATCTTGCATCTGTGGGCCCGGCAGGGGTGGGGTGAGGGTGGTGTGGCGTGGAGTTGAGTGGTGTGGTGTGGGTGTGGTGTGGGTGTGGGTGTGGGTGTGAGTGTGATTTGGGGTCGGTGGGATTGAGTGGTGTGAGGTTGAGTGGTGTGATATGGGGTGGTGTGGGTTGGGTTGGGGTTGGGGTGGGGGTGGTTTGGGGTGAAGTGGGGTGGGGTTGAGTGGTGTGGTGAAGTGTGGTGAGGTGTGGTGAGGTTTGGTGAGGTGTGGTGTGGGTGTGGATGTGGTCTGGGGTGGAGTGGGGTGGAGTGGGTGGAGTGGGGTGGAGTGCAGTCGAGAATTTGAATTTGAATTTGAATGGTATCTGCATTCAGTCATTCCTGCACCTGTGCATCTATCTCGTCCTTCAGATGAGCCGCACATTCAAAAATTTGAATTTGAAATTGATTTTGATTTGTATCTGCTCTCAGTCATTCCAGCACCTAGTCAGCTATTTTATTCTTCAGCTGCGCAGCACAGTCGAGAATTAGAATTTGATTATGAACTTTACCCGCATTCATTCATTCCCACATCTGTGCATCTATCTTGTCCTTCAGCTGAGCCTCACAGTCGAGAATTCGAATTCGAATTGTTTCCCCATTCAGTCATTCCCGCACCTGTGCATCTATCTCGTCCTTCAGCTGATCAGCACAGTCAACAATTTGAATTTGAATTTGAATTTTATCTTCATTCAGTCATTCCCACACCTGTGCATCTATTTCGTCCTTCAGCTGAGCCGCACATTCGAGAATTTGAAATTGAATTTGAATTTGATACGCTCTGTCATTTCTGCACCTGTGCATCTATATCTCGTCCTTCAGCGGAGCAGCACAGTTGAAAATTTGAATTTGAATTCGAATTTTAATTGTATTTACATTCCCGCACCTGTGCATCTTTCTCGTCCTTCAGCGGAGCAGCACAGCCTATAATTTGAATTTGAATTTCATCCGCATCCAGTAATTCCCACACCTGTCCATCTATCTCGTCCTTCAGCTGAACAGCGCAGTTTGAGAATTTGAATTTGAAGTTGTTTTTTACATTCAATCATTCCCGCACTGTGCATCTATCTCGTCCTTTAACTGAGCCGCACAGTCGAGACAGAGAGGGTGATCCACTTGTGTGTGTGTGGAGGCCATGTCAAAGAGCTGAGCCAATGCACATAGCTTGGCGTCCAGGCCAAAAGACGCGTTGTCATTTTGGGGGGCCTGTAGGGAGGACCCCCCTTGATTGTGGGCCCCGGGCATCTTGCCTGAAGCGGATCCTAGCACTATGAAAGACTCTTCCATCCCCTTGGAACCCATGGCGCCTGTTAAGAGGGGTAGGGTTTGTTTGTCTGTTTGTTTGTGTGTGTGTGTGTGTAAGGGGGGGGGGGGGGGGGGGGGGGGGGGGGGGGGCAGGGGTGAGTTTGGGTGTGTGGTGTGGGTGTGGGTGTGTGTGGGTGTGGGTGGGTGGGGGGTGTGTGGGGGGGGGGGGGGGAGGGGAGTGCTTGTATGTGTGTGTGGGGAGGGGTAAGTGGGTTGGGGGGATACAACTTAGGTACTATGAAAGAATATACCATTCCCTTGGAACCCATGGCGCATGTGAAGAGGGGTACGGTTTGTTTGTTTATTTGTGTGTGCAGGTGGGGGTGGAAGGGGTGGGGGTGGAAGGATTGGTAGGTAGGAACGCAAATATTTTGCTTGGGTGAAGGACCGGAAGTGGCACTGGCAGGTTGGTGGGTAAGAACAATCATGATTTGATTGGGTGTTGTGTGTGGATTAGTGGGTGGGGACAGATATGTTTTGCTTGGGCGAAGGACCGGAAGTGGCACTGGCAGGTTGGTGGGTAAGAATAATCATGATTTGATTGGGTGCTGTGTGTGGATTAGTGGGTGGGGACAGATATGTTTTGCTTGGGCGAAGGACCGGAAGTGGAACTGGCAGGTTGGTGGGTAAGAACAATCATGATTTGATCGGGTGGTGCGTGTGGGTTGATGGGTGGGAACAGATATTGTTTTGCTTGGGTGGGAGGACCGCAAGTAGCACTGGCGGGTTAGTGGGCAAGAACAATCGTGATTTAAACTTGGTACATGTAGGTTAGTGGGTGGGAACAGATATGCTTTACAAGGGTGGAGGACCGGAAGTGGTACTGGCGGGTAGTTAGGTAAGAGAATTCATGATTTGATTGGGTTGCGCTTGTAGGTTAGTGGGTGGGAGCATATATGGTTTGCTTGGGTGGAGGACTGGAAGTGGCACTGGCGGGTTAGTGGGTAAGAACTATCATGATTTGATCGGGTTGCGCTTGCAGGTTAGTGGGTGGGAACAGATTTGTTTTGCTTGGGTGGGAGGACCGCAAGTGGCACTGGCAGGTTGTTGGGTAAGAACAATCATACTTTGAGCGGGTGGCGCGAGTGGGTTGGTGGGCGGGAACAGATTTGTTTTGCTTGGGTGGGAGGACCGCAAGTGGCACTGGCAGGTTGTTGGGTAAGAACAATCATGATTTGAGCGGGTGGTGCGAGTGGGTTGGTGGGCGGGGACAGATTTGTTTTGCTTGGGTGGGAGGACTGCAAGTGGCACTGGCAGGTTGTTGGGTAAGAACAATCATGATTTGAGCGGGTGGTGCGAGTGGGTTGGTGGGCGGGGACAGATTTGTTTTGCTTGGGTGGGAGGACTGCAAGTGGCACTGGCAGGTTGTTGGGTAAGAACAATCATGATTTGAGCGGGTGGTGCGAGTGGGTTGGTGGGCGGGGACAGATTTGTTTTGCTTGGGTGGGAGGACTGCAAGTGGCACTGGCAGGTTGTTGGGTAAGAACAATCATGATTTGAGCGGGTGGTGCGAGTGGGTTGGTCGGTGGGAACAGATATGTTCTACTTGTGTGGAGGATAGTAGGTGGTACTGGCGGGTTAGTGGGTAAGAACAATCGTGATTTGATTGGGTGGTGTGTGTGGGTTAGTGGGTGGGAAAATATTTGATTTTCTTGAGGGGTAGACTTCAAGTGGTACTGGTTAGCTGGTGGGTAGGTGTAACAGATGACTAATGGTGCATTGGTAGAGTAGTATGGCTCTTCCTTTCAAAAATAAATCATGTATGCCTTGCTAGGGTGGTGGAATGTAAGTCGTGTGTGTGGGTTAGTGTGTGGGGAAATATTTGATTTTCTTGGGTGATGGAATGTAAGTGGTGCGTGTGAGGTAGTGGGTGGGAGCATATTTGATTTTCTTGGTTGACGGAATGTAAGTGGTACTGGTGAGCTGTTGGGTAGGTGTAACAGATGACCGATAGGTGCATTGGTAGAGTACTATGACTCTTCTTGTCAAACTTAAATCACATATTGCCTGGGTA
This sequence comes from Microglena sp. YARC, assembly GCA_022414725.1. NCBI lineage: Eukaryota > Viridiplantae > Chlorophyta > Chlorophyceae > Chlamydomonadales > Chlamydomonadaceae > Microglena > Microglena sp. YARC. The sequence goes on along the minus strand of JAJSRW010000171.1, from coordinate 55,889 downwards.
ATGGAATACAAGTGGAACTAGTGTGTAAGTAGGTAGGAGCAGTTACGTTATTCTTGGGTGATGGAATATAAGTGGTGCGTGTGGGGTAGTGGGTGTGAACAGGTATGCTTTGCTTGGGTGGTGGAATGTGCACAGTGTTGAGGCTAGCTGACCTGGCCTCTTCTCATCCAAAACAATGAAGGATTCATCAATTTTGGAGCTGTCAAACACATTTGCAGTAGACGCTTCCAAGCTGATTACTAGCTTGGATCTACATGATTGGCAAAGAATGGAGGGGTTCTCCATGGCGGGAGAGCACTAGTGGAAAGAGCACTGTTTCCTTTGTATTATAAGAGCAGCTGCTGCGAATAATTCGCTCCGCGTGTTCACTTCATAGCCTTGTTGCCGACGTTGCGTCGCGAAGAAACTCTGGGGGTACGGTCGAGGCGTTAAAAGAAGCTCGGAGATGGTAAATGGGAAGAGAACTACGTATCTCGAAAAGGAAGTAAGTAAGGAAGGAAGAATGTGCCACGAGGCTAGGCTTCAGGGCAGAACAGAAGCTCGTGGAAGTGTGCGCGTTTCTTGCTCCTCTTTCGCAGCAGCAGCAGCAGCAGCATGAAGTTGTGGGTCAGCTGTTTTTTGCACTTGGGCCAGCTAGGTTTGTTTGCTGGTGCTAGGCATGTCCGGGCTCATGCTGGGGGACCAGGCAGGGGGGCCGCTGGAGATGGTCGTGGTGAAGATCTGGTGAAGACCCCTCTTATCTGGAGAAGACAGCTGGCCTGGAAAAGCAGGCATTTTATCCTCGATCTGTTGTGGCCTGCTGAGGTCTATCTTCGCCCAGTGCCACCGCTGTCCCCAAATCCTAGAGCGCGCATTCCACGATGAACAGTGAGTGCGTCCGATATCCGATTCTCGCCACCACCACAAACACTACCACGGCCTCAACCACCCCCCCAACCACCACTCGAACCTCCACATCCTCTACCTACACCAAAACCTCAACCATACAACCACCATACAACCACCACCAAGTCAGAAACTAAGCACACCCTCAACACCCACCAAAACACCCACTATTCTCTGGATTCCACGTCAATGCCCAGTAGCACTAATTGTATAATTAAATTATCACCGTAGCACAAACTCAGGGCCCCCGCCGGTAAAACAATTATTTGGGCCACAGGTTGTCAGTGTTTTTTCGTTCCCCTCCTGATATCATGGCCAGGCAAGTCCTGTAATGGCCAGGCAAGTTCTGTATGTCATGGCCAGGCAAGTCCTATTTTGCTACCCCTAGACTGTAACAACCTGATTCAATTGATTGTGATACATGGTTCTGTGATTGATCATCAATTGAATCAGAATATGTTATGTGATTGATCATTCAATGATGGAAGTGGACAAGCATACAGCACTACACATGCATTACCTTCGCTCTGCAAATCTCTGTTAAAAGGTGTGGCATTCCCATCCTTACCCAAACCTATGCCAGCTCATCCCCTCCCCACCAAGCATGAAACTAGACCCATCCCATTAATATTTTATAAATGATCATTGTAGCACAAACTCAGGGCCCCTGTTGGTGAAAATATTGTTTGGGGTTCAGTTCTTCAGTGTTTTTTCATTTAAGCCCCTCCTTTCACGGATTGGCAAGTCCCTTTAGCCTACTTTGCTCACCCCTGGACTGTAAAAACAACAACAAGAAACAACAGGAGCAAATCTCCGTATTCCCTTCTTAATGAGCCTTCCTGCAGTTCAAACTCACCACACCTACCAACACAAAAACAATATCATGAAGAGCGTCAGCATCATCAACAACAACAACAACAACAACAACAACAACAACAACATCATCATCAACAACAACAACAACAACAACAACAACAACAACAACAACAACAACAACAACAAAACAACAACAACAACAACAACAATTACAACAACAACAACAACAACAACAACACAATCATGAAAAGTGTCATTGTCATCAACAGCAATAACAACAACAACAACAACAACAACAACAACAACAACAACAACAACAACAACAACAACAGCAACAGCAACAACAGCAACAGCAACAACAGCAACAACAGCAACAGCGATAACAGCAACAACAACAATTATAATAGCACGAAGAGTGTCAGCATCATCACAAGTAACATCAACAACAACATCTACAACAACAACAACAATAACAACAGCAACGACAACAATACCGGTAACAATAATAATGACAACAACAACAACAACAACAACAACAACAACAACAACAACAACAACAACAACAACAACAATAACAACAACAACAACAGCAACAACATCAACAACAACAACAACAACAACAACAACAACAACAGCAACAACAACAGCAACAACAGCAACAACAACAACAACAACAACAACAACAACAACAACAACAACAACAACATTTCTGTGATTGCCTACTGCAGGTCTTGTTGCGAGGGTAGAGCAGAATCTAGTAGGAGCAAGCAGAGCTCCACATTGTCTTCCGTAAGTGTCCTCCTCGACCTTCAAACTTCAAACTTCGAAATTCAAAGCTCAAAATCCAAATTATAAGTTCAAACAGTAAACTTCAAATCTTAAACCTCAAACCTCATGATATTATCCCCTCAACCCTCACTCCTCAACCCTCAACCCCTCAGCATCTAGTAGGAGTAAGCAGTGCTCAACATTGTCTTCCGTAAGTTTCCTCCTCAACCCTCAACCTTCAAAATTCAACTTTCAAAATTCAAAATTCAATTATTGTCCCCTTGCCCCCCACACCTCAACCCTCAATTCTCGACCCCTCAACCCCTCAACCTTCAACCCTCTACCTCTCAACCCTCTACCCATCAAACCTGAACCCTCACATCTCATACTATTGTATGTAGGCACCGGCATATCATATGATACTGACCAAAGGCGAGTATGATATCATATGATATGATATACGATACCGAATTGCATCATATGATGTTGTTTATAAATGGTAACTTTAGCCTAGTTAGACTGCCGACATCAAATGATATCATATGATGAAATGACATCGTATGATATCATATCGCCGCTCCCTTCTTATATATTGCAGTCCTTAGGTGGCCAGATAGGCTACATGTGACGTGCCTGCCTTGCAACACACCTCGCACCTCAAACCTCATGATATAATCCCCTTGCCCCCCACACCTCAACTCTCAACCCCTCAACCCCTAAAACCTAAAACCTCTACCCTCTACCCCTCAAACCTCTACCCCTCAAACCTCAACCCCTTAAACCTCAACCTCTCACACCTAATAGTATTACCTATTGCAGTCCTTAGGTGGCTAGATATGTGACTTGCCCGCCATGCATAGATTCCACAGAGATTCTGTGCTATCAGGAAAACCTTAATGCCCTTATGCTTTGCCCCCATGGATGGTGGTTGGTCCCAATTCAAGCGAACGGGCTGGCCCCTCAACCTCACACCTTGTAATAAGGCGTACCGTTTATGTATTGCCCCCATGGGGCTTATGTCTACCTCATCTGCAATGAACAAGAGGTGCCACAGACATAGCTCCAGGGATGTGCCTGGGGTGGCACCCGCAATGGGCCTGACTCCCTGTTTTTGGCGGAGCCCCCCCTTCTGGGGGGTGGGAGCCCCCAGGGTTACCCATTTGTCTGTCTGTGCGACTGACACAAAAATTGAAGCCTGACACGTTAGCCAACTGTCTCATAACTAACTGGCTCCGGTCAGCTCCATCGTTGCCACCTGTCGTTCCGTTGCCAACACACTCCGCCAATTGTACGCGTCTCTTGCAACGCTGCATAGGACTTGTCTCCAGGGTACCACACCTCAACCATCAACCCTTATGATATTATCCCCTCGCCCCTCACCCCTATTCCTTCACCCAACACCCCTCAACCCTATGCCCTGTGCGCATGCCTATCTCATCTGCAATGACCGGGGGGTTCCAAGAACTGAGGCAGGTGGTGGTGGTGGTGGTGGGTACCTGGTGGGGGCTGAGTAACTGGGGTAGGTGGTGGTGGTGGTGGCCAGTCGTATGGAAAGAGCTCCCTCCTTGAGGCATTCCTTGGGGTGAGTGGCTGGGGGAGGGGGAGAGGGGGGGGGGGGGGGGGGGAGTAAACTGAGGAAGGTGGTAGTGGTGGTGGGTACCTGGTGTGGGCTGAGTAACTGGGTAGGTGGTGGTGGTGGTGGTGGTGGTGGTGGTGGGGGGGGGCAGTCAGATGAAAAGCGCTCCTTCCTTGAGGCATTCCTTGGGTTGAGTGGCATTCCTTGGGTTGAGTAGCAGCAGGCATGTGTCCTTCACTTGAAAATTGCCGATATTTACACCATTTGTAGAAGATCTCTTTTTTTGTATAAATTCATATAAGCATTATCAACTGTACTTTGTAGTGAACGGCAACTAGTATTAGTGTTTGAAAAACTAATATTAACTGATATTATTTTAGTGTCACAATAATATTAGTTTCTCAAATAAATTTGAAATTCTGGTGAGATGGCTCGTCCGACTAATATTATATAATATTATATAATATTATTTATTCACTAATATTATATAACATAGCTGACCCCTAGTACTTTGCCCCTACGGTGCTCACGCCTCCCCCATCTGCAATGCACAGGAGGTGTCAATACTTAGCAGCAGGCATGTCTCTGGGGTGGCACCCACATTGGGCCCTGCCTTGCAATCATTCCACAGAGCTTATACCCACCAGGAAAACCTCAGTGCCCTCATGCTTTACACCCATGGTGCTCATGCCTTTCTCATCTGCAATGAACACGGTGTCAAGTCCGCAGCACCAGGCATGTGTCTGGGGTGTTTTTCAAAATGACACTACCTTTAACCTCAATTCCCTCATGCTTTCCACCCACGGTGCTCATGCCTCCCTCATCTGCAAAGCACAGGAGGTGCCAAGTCCGTAGCAGCAGGCATGTGTCTGGGATGGCACCCGCTATGGGCCCCACCTCATCTGGTGGTGTCCTCCCAGTTTTCTCCAGGGTGGTGTTTCAAAAGGACACTACCTCTTACCTGAATGCCCTCATGCTTTACGCCCGTAGTGCCCATGCCTCCCTCATCTGCAACGCACAGGAGGTGCCAAGTCCGTAGCAGCAAGCAAGTGCCTGGGGTGGCACCCAAATGGGGCCCTGCCTTGCACAGAGTTTATACCCACTAGAAAAACCTGAATGCCCTCATGCTTTACACCCACGGTGCTCATGCCGTCCTCATCTGCAGGGAACAGGTATCAAAGGGACACTACCTCTAACCTGAATGCCCTCACGCTATACCCACACAGTGCTCATGCCTCCCTTATCTGCAGTCAATAGGAGGGGCCAAATACTTAGCAGCAAGCATGTGTCTGGGTTGGTGTTTCAAAGGGACACTACTTCTAACCAGAATGCCCTCACGCTATACCCACACAGTGCTCATGCCTCCCTTATCTGCAGTCAATAGGAGGGGCCAAATACTTAGCAGCCAGCATGTGTCTGGGTTGGTGTTTCAAAGGGACACTACTTCTAACCTGAATGCCCTCACGCTATACCCACACAGTGCTCATGCCTCCCTTATCTGCAGTCAATAGGAGGGGCCAAATACTTAGCAGCCAGCATGTGTCTGGGTTGGTGTTTCAAAGGGACACTACTTCTAACCTGAATGCCCTCACGCTATACCCACACAGTGCTCATGCCTCCCTTATCTGCAGTCAATAGGAGGGGCCAAATACTTAGCAGCAAGCATGTGTCTGGGTTGGTGTTCCAAAGGGACACTACTTCTAACCTGAATGCCCTCACGCTATACCCACACAGTGCTCATGCCTCCCTTATCTGCAGTCAATAGGAGGGGCCAAATACTTAGCAGCAAGCATGTGCTGGGTTGGTGTTTCAAAGGGACACTACTTCTAACCTGAATGCCCTCACGCTATACCCACACAGTGCTCATGCCTCCCTTATCTGCAGTCAATAGGAGGGGCCAAATACTTAGCAGCAAGCATGTGCTGGGTTGGTGTTTCAAAGGGACACTACTTCTAACCTGAATGCCCTCACGCTATACCCACACAGTGCTCATGCCTCCCTTATCTGCAGTCAATAGGAGGGGCCAAATACTTAGCAGCAAGCATGTGTCTGGGTTGGTGTTTCAAAGGGACACTACCTCTAATCTGAATGCCCTCACGCTATACCCACACAGTGCTCATGCCTCCCTTATCTGCAATGCACAGGAGCTGTCAAGTCCGTAGCAGCAAGCAAGTGCCTGGGGTGGCACCCACATTAGGCCCTGCCTAGCAATTATTCCACAGAGTTTATACCCACCAGGAAAACCTCAGTGCCCTCATGCTTTATCCACCTGGTGCTCATGCCTCCCTCATCTGCAATGCACAGGAGCTGTCAAGTCCGTAGCAGCAGGCATGTGCCCAGGGTGTTTTTCAAAAAGACACTACCTAAAACCTCAATTCCCTCATGCTTAACCCACCTGGTGCTCATGCCTCCCTCATCTGCAATGCACAGGAGGGGGCAAGTCCGTAGCAGCAGCAGGCATATCTCTGGGGTGGCACCCGCAATGGGCCCCGCCTCCTCTGGTGGTGTCCTCCCAGTTTTCTCCAGGGAGGCATTTCAAAGGGGCTCTACTTCTGTTGGCCTCGTCCCATCTGCACGCCGCCTTGTGGCTACCAGCGCTCTCTTCTCAAGCTCGGCTGATGTGGAAGCTGCCAAGAAGCTGATGGACATCCAGAAGTATAGAATGGTTGATGTCAGGTAGGTGCGGGTCTCAGATGAATGTCAGGAGAGTAGATAAATAAATAGTACGCCTTATGACGAGGCATGAGGTTGAGGGGGGCAGCCCGTTTGCTTGCACTGGGGCCGACCACCAATGTCAATAAATAAATAAATAAATAAAGGGTACGCCTTGTTACGAGGCGTGAGGTTGAGGGGGTCAGCCCGTTTGCTTGCACTGGGGCCAACCACCAATGTCACCAGGGCCTTATGAAATATAAGCTATGGCCTTGTTGCTTCCTGAGCCCTGGTCTCAAGCTCAGCTGATATGGAAGCTGCCAAGAGCTGATCGATAATATTGGTCTTACCAAGCCAGCCAGGAGCTGCTTCAACGCTCCTTTCTTCCTCCAATTCACCACACAACTGTGCCTGCGAGTCTAAAAAGAGTACGAAGACGGTCATATTACCAAGCCAGCCAGGATCTGCTACAATGCTCCTCTCTCCCATCCTTTACATTTAGCCATGGCTTTGCCATGGTAAGCTTTATATACCGCTAAGTGGCAAAGTAGCAAAGCCCCCCTTCAAGCCCCCCTGCAAGCCCCCCTTAAAGAGCTAGCTGCCTCTTGTTAAGGTTCCACACCTCAAGTTCACTATACGACCGTGTCTGCAGGTCTGAAAAGGAGTATGACGCTTGTCATGTTACCAAGCTAGCCAGGAGCTGCTTCAACGCTCTTATCTTCCTCAAATTCAACGCAACAGTCTCTGAAGGTTCCACCCCTCATCTTCACTACACGACCGTGTCTGCAGGTTTGAAAAAGAGTACGACGCCGGTCATGTAACCAAGCCAGCCAGGAGCTGCTTCAATGCTCCTCTGTACCTTCAAGACGGATCCTTGAATCTACAGTTCGTAGATACAGTGAGTTTCTGTTTTATTTTTGGCTAAGCTTAGCAGTGTCCACCCAGCTTCCACCCAGCTCCATTAGCAAGCCAAAGACAGCTCCTTGAATACTCACAGTTCATACCTACAGTGAGCTAGACAAAATGGACCTGAAGCTGGAAGTCACCTGCCGCTCCGATAGCAACACTCTCCACCAATTTTTCGCGTCGCTTGCAATATGCCTAGGTATATTGCTCCTTGAATGCGCAGTTCATACATGCAGTAAGTCACTGTTTCATTTTTTGGCTAAGCTTAGCATCTTCCACCCAGCTCATACCTACAGTTGCCAATAGAGAGGTCAGTATCATACTGGTTGGCGGAGCCCCCCTTCTGGAGGCGGGAGCCCCAGTGTTACCCATTTGTCCGTCCGACCAGCGACCATCCATCCGACCATCCGTCTGACCGCGATGAAGCCCGACACGTCAGCCAACGGTCTCGTAACTAACTCGCTTCCGTTGCCACCTGTCGCTGTCGCTCCCTCGCGATCACTCTCCGCCATTTTGTAGCGTCGCAGGCGACGCTGCATCGAACTTGTCCCCGAGATTATCGGGCGATATATCATACAATATCGAACAATCTCCTATACGATGTCCTGTGCAATATGCTGTAGGATGTACTGTATGATATGTTGATGGCTCCTTGAATGCTCAGTTCATACCAACAGTGAGTCAGTCAAAGTATACCTGGGGCTGGAAGTCATCTGCCGCTCAGATAGTCAACACTCTCCTCCAATTTTCCTCCACTCGGTAGCTAGCCAGCAGAGGAGCTGTCTGGAAGCTGTAACTCGTAGCTAGCAAGTCAGGGGAGCGGCCTAGAAGATGTAACTCATGGCTAGCTAGTCAGAGGAGCTGTATAGAAGCTGTAACTCGTAGATAGCCAGTCAGGGGAGCGGCCTAGAAGCTGTAACTCGTAGCTAGCCAATCAGAAAAGCTGCCTAGAAGCTGTAACTCGTAGCTAGCCAATCAGAGAAGCTGACTAGAAGCTGTGACTCGTAGCTAGCCAGTAAGAGAAGCTGCTGAGAAGCTGTTTCTCGTAGCTGAAAATAAATGCTACGCTGCAAGGTCTATCTGAGTACTCGGGATGCCAATTCTTCTATGCAAGGGTCAAGTGTAACATTGAAGATGAGACCGAAACTAAAACCAGTGTGACAGCTCAGATCTCTGCTCAACCATTGCACAAAGATTCGCCAAAGGAGTTCTATCATATCAGTTTTTGATTGAGAATATTGTTGGTAAATTCCTATGCATTACACTTAGTCCTATGCATTACACCTTGTACAGCAGAAAGCAAAACATGCATTACACCTCGTCTTATGCATAACACTTTGTACAGCAAAAAGCAGAACATGCATTACACCTCGTCCTATGCATTACACTTTGTACAGCAAAAATCAAAACATGCATTACACATCGTCCTATGCATAACACTTTGTACAGCAGAAAGCGAAACATGCATTACACCTCGTCCTATGCATTACACTTTGTACATCAGAAATCAAAACATGCATTACACCTCTTCCTCTGCATAACACTTTGTACAGCAGAAATCAAAACATGCATTACACTTTGTCCTATGCATAACACTTTGTACAGCAGAAAGCAAAAAACAGATGACGTAACTATTATTGGTGAGGAAGATATTAGCATTTTAAGCCAATGGGGGGGGGGGGGGGGGGGGGGGGGAAGGGCAAAAAATAACTTCATAGCGTGTGTGTCCAAAAAACTTCTTGATGGCCCCCTTTTATTTACTATATTCCTATGCATTACACCTCGTACAGCAGAAAGCAAAACAAAAACGCATTCACATAGTCCCCACTTGTTCTCTCTTATTATATTGCTACCGTATCATTTACAATATTCCTATGCTTTACACCTGGTACAGAAAGCAAACAAAAAAGGTAATACATTACACCTGGTACAGAAAGCAAACAAAAAAGGTAATACATTACACCTGGTACAGAAAGCAAACAAAAAAGGTAATACATTACACCTAGTACAGCAGAAAGCAAAAAAGCAAAACAAAAATGTAATGCATTACACCTCATACAACAGAAAGCAAAAAGAAAGCATATGACACGGATATGACATGTGACATATTCCCCACTTGTTCTCTCCAGGTCGGTGGAAAAGCAGGCGGCAGATCTGTCCAAATCCTTGTGGTAAGAATTTTGAATTTGAATTTGAATTGTTGCATGGTTCTTCAGCAAACCAAATCCGTGTGGTAAAAAATGAATGTGAATTTGAATTTGGATTGTTGCATGGTTCTTCAGCCAACCAAATCCTTGTGGTAAGAATTTTTAATTTTAATTTGAATTTTTGCATGGTTCTTCAGCCAACCAAATCCTTGTGACAGTAAGGCTGGAGAATACATGAATTAATAGTACGCCTTATTACGAGGCGTGAGGTTGTGGGGGCCAGCTCGTTTGCTTGCACTGGGGCCCACCACCAGTAAGGCTGGGGAAGCACTTGCACTTTGTTTTTCTGTTCCTTGCTTTTCTGTTCCATGCTCAGTGGTGTTGTAACCAATATTGTCTGGGCGGGAAATGTGTTGCAGGGGCAGGGTCCTGGTAGGGGCAGCAGGGGCAGGGGCAGCGAGGGCAGGGGCGGGAAATGTGTTGCAGGCGTAAGGTCCTGGTACGGGCAGGGGCACAAGGGGCAGGGGCGGAAATGTGTTGCAGGCCTAGGGTCCTGGTAGGGGCAGCAGGGGCAGGGGCAGCGAGGGCAGGGGCAGGAAATGTGTTGCATGCGTAGGGTCCTGGTAGGGCAGGGGCAGAAGGGGCAGGGGCGGGAAATGTGTTGCAGGCGTTAGGGTCCTGGTAGGGGCAGGGCAGAAGGGGCAGGGGCGGGAAATGTGTTGCAGGCGTAGGGTCCTGGTAGGGGCAGCAGGGGCAGGGGCAGCGAGGACAGGGGCAGGAAATGTGTTGCAGGCGTAGGGTCCTGGTAGGGGCAGGGGCAGAAGGGGCAGGGGCGGGAAATGTGTTGCAGGCGTAGGGTCCTGGTAGGGCAGGGGCAGAAGGGGCAGGGGCGGGAAATGTGTTGCAAGCGTAGGGTCCTTGTAGGGGCAGGGGCAGAAGGGGCAGGGGCGGGAAATGTGTTGCAGGCGTAGGGTCCTGGTAGGGGCAGGGGCAGAAGGGGCAGGGGCGGGGAAATGTGTTGCAGGCGTAGGGTCCTGTAGGGGCAGGGGCAGAAGGGGCAGGGGCGGGAAATGTGTTGCAAGCGTAGGGTCCTGGTAGGGGCAGGGGCAGAAGGGGCAGGGGCGGGAAATGTGTTGCAGGCGGTAGGGTCCTGGTAGGGGCAGGGTCAGAAGGGGCAGGGGCGGGAAATGTGTTGCAGGGGGCAGGGGCCTGGAAGGGGCAGGGTCCTGGTAGGGGCAGCAGGGGCAGGGGCAGCAAGGACAGGGCGGGAAATGTGTTGCAGGCGTAGGGACCTGGTAGGGGCAGGGGCGGGAAATGTGTTGCAGGGGAAGGGGCCTGGCAGCGAGGGCAAGGGCGGGAAATGTGTTTTAGGGGTAGGGTCCTGGTAGGGGCAGGGCAGGGGCAGCGAGGGCAGGGCGGGAATGTGTTGCAGGGGCAGGGTCCTGGTAGGGGCAGCAGGGGCAGGGGCAGCGAGGACATGGGCGGGAAATGTGTTGCAGGCGTAGGTCCTGGTAGGGGCAGGGGCAGGGGCAGAAAGGGCAGGGGCGGGAAATGTGTTGCAGGGCAGGGTCCTGGTAGGGCAGCAGGGGGCAGGGGCAGCGAGGCAGGGGCGGGAAATGTGTTGCAGGGGCCAGGGACAGCGGGGGCAGGGGGCAGGTGCCCCGGGGGTAGGGCGGGAAATGCGTTGCAGGGGCAGGGTCCTGGTAGGGGCAGGGGCAGCGAGGGCAGGGGCGGGAAATGTGTTGCAGGGGCAGGGGCCTGGCAGGGGCACGCAGTGGGCTCCCTACCCACTTCTTTGTGTGAATGTGAATGTAAACTCTTTCCTCCTAAAAGAATAACTCCATCCTCCCAAACAAACTCGTGAATGGACGTGAATGTAAACTCATTCCTCCTAAAAGAATAATTATATCCTCCTAAAACAACTTGTGAATGGACGTAAATGAAAACTTTGTCCTCCTAAAAACATAACTCGATCCTCCTAGACAAACTCGTGAATGAAAGTGAATGTAAACTCCATCCTCCTAATCTATCCTCCTAAAAACTCGTGAATGAAAAACTCGTGAATGAACGTGAGTGTAAATTCTATCCTCCTAAAGAAATGCATTGCTGATCCAGGTGTGCACTGATGGGGGAGAGGCGTCGCTGAAGGCTTGCCAGCTGCTGGCAGAAGCTGGTTACACGTCGGTAGTACAGCTTGAAGGAGGCTATGAGGCTTATAGTGAGGTCCGTTGTGTTTGTAGGTGTGTGTGTGTGTAGGTGTGTGTGTAGATGTAGGTGTGTGTTTAGGTGTGTGTGTAGGTGTAGGTGTAGGTGGTTTAGGTGTGGGGGGGGGCATGGTACGTGTGTGTTAGGTGTGTTTGTGTGTAGGTGTAGGTGTGTGGGGGGTATGGTTGTGTGTGTAGTGTGTGTTTGTGTGTAGGTATAGGTGTGTGGGGGGTATGGTGTGTGTGTTAGGTGTGTTTGTGTGTGTAGGTGTAGGTGTGTGGTGGGGGGTATGTGTGTGTGTAGGTGTGTGTGTGTGGGTGTGTGTGTGAGGGGGTATGGTGTGTGTGTAGGTGTAGGTGTGTGTGGGGGTATGGTGTGTGGGTAGGTGTAGTTGTGTGGGGTATGGTGTGTGTAGTGTAGGTGTGTGTGGGGGGTATGGTGTGTGTGTAGGTGGAGGTGTGTGTGGGGGTATGGTGTGTGTGTAGGTGGAGGTGTGTGTGGGGGGTATGGTGTGTGTGTAGGTGGAGGTGTGTGTGGGGGTGGGTATGGTGTGTGTGTAGGTGTAGGTGTGTGTGGGGGGTATGTGGTGTGTAGGTGTAGGTGTGTGTGGGGGGGGTATGTGTGTGTGTGTAGGTGTAGGTGTGTGTGGGGGGTATGGTGTGTGTGTAGGTGAGGTGTGTGGGGGGTATGGTGTGTGTGTAGGTGGAGGGCTGTGTTGGGGGTATGGTGTGTGTGTAGGTGATGTGTGGGGGGTATGGTGTGTGTGTAGGTGGAGGTGTGTGGGGGTATGGTGTGTGTGTAGGTGGATTGTGTGGGGGTTGGGGTGTATGGTGTGTGTGTAGGTGGAGGTGTGTGTGGGGGGGTTATGGTGTGTGTGTGTAGGTGGAGGTGTGTGTGGGGGGTATGGGTGTGTGTGTAGGTGGAGGTGTGTGTGGTGTGTGTGTAGTGAGGTGTGTGCTGGGGGGGGGTATGGTGTGTGTGTAGGTGGAGTGTGTGTGGGGGGTATGGTGTGTGTGTAGGTGGATGTGTGTGTGGGGTATGGTGTGTGTGTAGGTGGAGGTGTGTGTGGGTATGGTGTGTGTGTAGGTAGAGGTGTGTGGGGGGTATGGTGTGTGTGTAGGTGGAGGTGTGTGTGGGGGTATGGTGTGTGTGTAGGTGGAGTGTGTGTGTGGGGGGTTTGGTGTGTGTAGGTGAAGGTGTGTGTGGGGGGTATGGTGTGTGTAGGTGGAGGTGTGTGTGGGGGTATGGTGTGTGTGTAGGTGGAGGTGTGTGTGGGGGGTATGGTGTGTGTGTAGGTGGAGGTGTTGGGGGGGTATGGTGTGTGTGTAGGTGGAGTGTGAGGGGTGGTGTGCGTGTAGGTGGAGGTGTGTGGGGGGTGTATGAAGTGTGTGTAGGTGGAGGTGTGTGTGGGGGTATGGTGTGTGTGTAGGTGTGTGCTTGTGTGTTTGTATGTATGTAGTACTTTAAATCATACTGATGCAGCTTAAAGAGGGATATGCGGCTTCAAGTGAGGTCTGTTGTGTTTGTTTGGATACATGCATGTAGTAGCTTACAGATATAGCTAGAAGGGGGCTATGTGGTGTGGAGTGAGGTCCGTTGTGTTCGTTTGGATACATACATCAAACAAACATATTTTCTTCTCATGCGACTCACTGGGCTGTTGGATGCTGGCTTGTGGTGAGGGACCCATCTCCTTGGGTGAGAATCCCCCTCACACCCACCCACCACCCACCCACGACCACCACCCTCCCACCAACCACCACCAACCACCACCAACCACCACCAACCACCACCCACCCACGACCACCACCCTCCCACAACCACCACCCTCCCACCAACCACCACCAAACCACCACCCACCACCACCAACCACCACCACCACCAACCACCACCACCACCACCACCACCAACAACCGCCAACCACCACCACCAACCACCACCAACCACCAACCGACCACCACCCTCCCACCACCCACCAACAACCAACAACAACCACCAACAACCGCCACCACCCACCACCCACCACCACCAACCACCCTCCCACCACCCACCAACAACCACCACCACCCACAAGCGAAGGTCTGGTCTCCAAGTGGAAAGAGAAGGCCTCCTGCTGATAGTTAAACTAAAACATTTCTTCTCATGCAACTCACTGGGCTGTTGGATGCTGGCTTGTGTTGAGGGACCCACCTCCTTGGATAACAATCCCCCTAACACCCACCCACCACTCACCCACGACTGCCCACCACCACCACCCACCACTCACCACCCACATGTGTTACACGCGAAGGTCTGGTCTCCAAGTGGAAAGAGGAGGCCTCCTGCTGGGAGATGGATTTCAACAGGTGAGATCTTTATCTTCTTCTTTTTTGTTATCCTGCGTTCGAGCGTGTTCGTGTGTGTGTGTGTGTGGAGGGGGAGGGGGGGGGGGGGGGGGAGGGTCTTGTTTGTGTGTTTGCCTGCCTGGGCTGGGCGATGGATTTCAGCAGGTGAGATCTTTATCTTTTTTTTTTTTTTATCCTGCGTTTGTGCGTGTTCGTGTGTGTGTGGAGGGGGGGGGGGGGGGGGGGTCTTGTTTTGTGTGTTTGCCTGCCTGGACTGGGCGATGGATTTCAGCAGGTGAGATCTTTATCTTCTTCTTTTCTGTGAGCTTGCGTTTGTGCCTGCGTGTTTGTATGTGTGTGTGTGTGTGGGGGGGGGGGGGGGGGGTCTTGTTTGCTTGCTTGCTTGCTTGCTTGCTTGCTTGCTTTGCTTTGCTTTGCTTTGCTTTGCTTTGCTTTGCTTTGCTTTGCTTTGCTTTGCTTTGCTTTGCTTTGCTTTGCTTTGCTTGCTTGCTTGCTTGCTTGCTTGCTTGCTTCCTTGCTTGCTTGCCTGCTTGCTTGCTTGCCTGCCTGCTTGCTTGCTTGCCTGCTTGCTTGCTTGCTTGATTGCTTGCTTGCTTGCTTGCTTGCTTGCTTGCTTGCTTGCTTGCTTGCTTGCTTGCTTACCTGCTTGCTTGCTTACCTTGCTTGCTTGCTTGCTTGCTTGCTTGCTTGCTTGCTTGCTTGCTTGCTTGCTTGCTTGCTTGCTGCTTGCTGCTGCTTGCATTGCCTGCCTATTGCTTGCCTGCTTGCTTGCTTGCTTGTGTGGACTTGAAATGGAAATTGACTTGAAATTGACATGAAATTGAAATTGAAATTGTTACATCCGTGTAATACAGTTACTCACAGGACGTGAAGTTAAGGACACCACAGCGTAAGCCGGAGCTAGCTATAGTCACCGTTGTGTGGACACTTCATTAGTCTTTCACTCATGCATATTTGCCGAACTCGGTCTGGGGTCATCAGTCTGGTCAAATCTAGTCTTCCTCATAAATTCAGTTCATCGAAGCCTTTCTTTTTAAGCCCTTCCTATCATGGTTGGGCAAGTCCCTTCAGCCTATATGGCCTACCCCTGGACTGTAACATACATACATAATCGCAAAATTGAATGATCACTGTAGCATAAACTCAGTTATTAAAATGATTGTTTGGGGTTCAGTTCCTCAGTGTTTGTTTCGTTTTAGCCCCTCCTAATATCATGGTTGTTCAAGTCCCTTCAAATCCTCTTCGGCTACCCCTGGACTGTAACAGCATGCACTTTTCTTCCTCATACATTCATTTCTGACTGTTCGCAGTCGCTATCAACCGTCATGGTAGCACTGTCCAGGTAAAGTAGCAGCCCGTTCTCTACCGCCGCAAGACAGGGCTCCCTAAATACCACGCCCCACCAGGGGTTATCATTACTTTCATGTCTAACCTTTAACCTTTGTTGTTGGTGTTCTGGTACAGGTAGGGAGTCCCTGTGTATGTTGTTACAGTCCAGGGGTAGACAACTTGGCTAAAGGGTCCTGCCCAGCCATGCTATCAGGAGGGGCTAAGCAGAAAAGGCACTGATGTACTGAGCCTCAAACAACCATTGGCACACACACACCACTTCCCCCTCCCCCACCGCTTCCCCCTTTCCCTCATGTTTACCTTTGACCTCCCCCCCTCCCCCTGCCTGCACGTACCTTGTCTGTCTGTCTGTCTGTCTGTCTGTCTGTCTGTCTGTCTGTCTGTCTGTCTGTCTGTCTGTCTGTCTGTTACAGTCCAGGGGCAGGCCAAAAAGGCTAAAAGAACTTGCCTAACAGTGACAGGAAGGGCTAAAAAGAAAAGCATTGATGAACTGAGCCCCAAACAACCATTGACTTATTGAGGCCCAGCGTTCGTGCTACAGTGATAATTTAATTCTACAAGTCATCAACAGAGGTCATCAGGCTTGTGAATTGCAGTCTTCCTGATACATTCCACTGTTTAAGCCCCTTTCAGTGATATACATTGGTCTAGTGGTAGACCAAATCACTCTGAGGATGCAGAGTCGGGGGCTTGATTCCCCCTTCGGTCGCTCTTAGCATTGCAGGTCGTTGTCAAACGCGATGGTAGCTTGTCCAGTTGAGGTAGAAGACCGCTCCCTACCCGTTTACGTCAGGTTCCCTTAACACCACGCCCCACCAGGCGTTATCATTACCTATCCAATGCTTATTTTGGGGGCTACGCGTAGCAGCTTCCCTCCAGCTACATTAGCCAGCCACTGGGTCAAGCTCATAGCTTTCAGCTGCGTTGGAATAACCATGTGGTGTGTAGCGGGTGTGGGTTGTGGGTTAGGGCGGTGTGGTGTGTGGCGGGTGTGGGTTCTCCCTCTCAGTGTCCAGATGCACTAGCTATTTTCTGGCTTGGCCCAAGGATGGGTGAAAGGAGCTGCCTAGAAGCTGCTACATGTAGACCCCCCCCATAAAAACAGTCATACATTCATTTCTGACCTTGAACCTTTGTTGGTCGCATTGCGGTCCAGGTAAGGACTGTAAACAAAACTGGATGTAAAACATAAATAAAAAAATAAAAAACTGGGCTGTAAAAATGAATAAATAAAAAACCCTGGACTGTAAAAACATTTGACTGTAAAAACAAATAAAATCAATAAACCATAGTGTACCTTATTACGAGGCATGAGGTTGAGGGGGCCAGCCCGTTTGCTTGCACTGGGGCATCCATAAACAGTAAAAAAAAACTTTCAAGGGCTGGGCAGGCACATACAAACTTGTGTCCAATCTTGTACTGTACTAAGTCTGCCCAGACTGCTGGGTTGCGCCCTGGTCGGGAAGTTCGTTACTGACAGCTTGACCATACTACTAAGTAATGCTAACGCCTGGTGGGGCGTGGTATTAAGGGAACCCGTCGTACGCGGGCAGAGAACGGTCCACCACCTCAACTGGACAAGCTACCACCACGGTTGACAACGACCTGCAACGCGTAGGGCGGCCGTAGGGGGAATCAACCCCCCGACCCTGCTTCGTTTCAGCGATTTGGTGTACCATTAGACCAATCTGTATCACTGAAACGGGCTTTGCCCATACTACTCTTTACCAAACAGTCATCTGTAGCAGAAAGAGTAGAGTGGTCACCCTGTCATCTGTAACAGTCATCTGTAGCAGAAAGAGTAGAGTGGTCACCCTAACAGTCATCTGTAACAGTCATCTGTAACAGTCAGTAGAGTGGTCATCTGTCATCTGTAACAGTCATCTGTCAGAAAGAGTAGAGTGGTCACCCTGTCATCTGTAACAGTCATCTGTAGCAGAAAGAGTAGAGTGGTCACCCTGTCATCTGTAACAGTCATCTGTAGCAGAAAGAGTAGAGTGGTCACCCTGTCATCTGTAACAGTCATCTGTAACAGAAAGAGTAGAGTGGTCACCCTGTCATCTGTAACAGTCATCTGTAACAGAAAGAGTAGAGTGGTCACCCTGTCATCTGTAACAGTCATCTGTAGCAGAAAGAGTAGAGTGGTCACCCTGTCATCTGTAACAGTCATCTGTAACAGTCATCTGTAGCAGAAAGAGTAGAGTGGTCACCCTGTCATCTGTAACAGTCATCTGTAACAGAAAGAGTAGAGTGGTCACCCTGTCATCTGTAACAGTCATCTGTAGCAGAAAGAGTAGAGTGGTCACCCTGTCATCTGTAACAGTCATCTGAAGCAGAAAGAGTAGAGTGGTCACCCTGTCATCTGTAACAGTCATCTGTAGCAGAAAGAGTAGAGTGGTCACCCTGTCATCTGTAACAGTCATCTGTAGCAGAAAGAGTAGAGTGGTCACCCTGTCATCTGTAACAGTCATCTGTAACAGAAAGAGTAGAGTGGTCACCCTGTCATCTGTAACTGTCATCTGTAGCAGAAAGAGTAGAGTGGTCACCCTGTCATCTGTAACAGTCATCTGTAACAGAAAGAGTAGAGTGGTCACCCTGTCATCTGTAACAGTCATCTGTAGCAGAAAGAGTAGAGTGGTCACCCTGTCATCTGTAACAGTCATCTGTAACAGAAAGAGTAGAGTGGTCACCCTGTCATCTGTAACAGTCATCTGTAACAGAAAGAGTAGAGTGTCACCCTGTCATCTGTAACAGTCATCTGTAAGCAGAAAGAGTAGAGTGGTCACCCTGTCATCTGTAACAGTCATCTGTAACAGAAAGAGTAGAGTGGTCACCCTGTCATCTGTAACAGTCATCTGTAGCAGAAAGAGTAGAGTGGTCACCCTGTCATCTGTAACAGTCATCTGTAACAGAAAGAGTAGAGTGGTCACCCTGTCATCTGTAACTGTCATCTGTAACAGAAAGAGTAGAGTGGTCACCCTGTCATCTGTAACAGTCATCTGTAGCAGAAAGAGTAGAGTGGTCACCCTGTCATCTGTAACAGTCATCTGTAACAGAAAGAGTAGAGTGGTCACCCTGTCATCTGTAACAGTCATCTGTAACAGAAAGAGTAGAGTGGTCACCCTGTCATCTGTAACAGTCATCTGTAACAGAAAGAGTAGAGTGGTCACCCTGTCATCTGTAACAGTCATCTGTAACAGAAAGAGTAGAGTGGTCACCCTGTCATCTGTAACAGTCATCTGGTCACCCTGTCATCTGTGTCATCTGTAGCAGAAAGAGTAGAGTGGTCACCCTGTCATCTGTAACAGTCATCTGTAACAGAAAGAGTAGAGTGGTCACCCTGTCATCTGTAACAGTCATCTGTAACAGTCATCTGTAGCAGAAAGAGTAGAGTGGTCACCCTGTCATCTGTAACAGTCATCTGGAACAGAAAGAGTAGAGTGGTCACCCTGTCATCTGTAACAGTCATCTGTAACAGAAAGAGTAGAGTGGTCACATCTGTCATCTGTAACAGTCATCTGTAGCAGAAAGAGTAGAGTGGTCACCCTGTCATCTGTAACAGTCATCTGGAACAGAAAGAGTAGAGTGGTCACCCTGTCATCTGTAACAGTCATCTGTAACAGTCATCTGTAGCAGAAAGAGTAGAGTGGTCACCCTGTCATCTGTAACAGTCATCTGTAACAGAAAGAGTAGAGTGGTCACCCTGTCATCTGTAACAGTCATCTGTAACAGAAAGAGTAGAGTGGTCACCCTGTCATCTGTAACAGTCATCTGTAACAGAAAGAGTAGAGTGGTCACCCTGTCATCTGTAACAGTCATCTGTAACAGAAAGAGTAGAGTGGTCACCCTGTCATCTGTAACAGTCATCTGTAACAGTCATCTGTAGCAGAAAGAGTAGAGTGGTCACCCTGTCATCTGTAACAGTCATCTGTAACAGAAAGAGTAGAGTGGTCACCCTGTCATCTGTAACAGTCATCTGTAACAGTCATCTGTAGCAGAAAGAGTAGAGTGGTCACCCTGTCATCTGTAACAGTCATCTGTAACAGAAAGAGTAGAGTGGTCACCCTGTCATCTGTAACAGTCATCTGTAACAGTCATCTGTAGCAGAAAGAGTAGAGTGGTCACCCTGTCATCTGTAACAGTCATCTGGAACAGAAAGAGTAGAGTGGTCACCCTGTCATCTGTAACAGTCATCTGTAACAGAAAGAGTAGAGTGGTCACCCTGTCATCTGTAACAGTCATCTGTAACAGAAAGAGTAGAGTGGTCACCCTGTCATCTGTAACAGTCATCTGTAACAGTCATCTGTAGCAGAAAGAGTAGAGTGGTCACCCTGTCATCTGTAACAGTCATCTGAACAGAAAGAGTAGAGTGGTCACCCTGTCATCTGTAACAGTCATCTGTAACAGTCATCTGTAGCAGAAAGAGTAGAGTGGTCACCCTGTCATCTGTAACAGTCATCTGTAACAGAAAGAGTAGAGTGGTCAGTCATCTGTAACAGAAAGAGTAGAGTGGTCACCCTGTCATCTGTAACAGTCATCTGTAACAGAAAGAGTAGAGTGGTCACCCTGTCATCTGTAACAGTCATCTGTAGCAGAAAGAGTAGAGTGGTCACCCTGTCATCTGTAACAGAAAGAGTAGAGTGGTCACCCTGTCATCTGTAACAGTCATCTCATCTGTAGCAGAAAGAGTAGAGTGGTCACCCTGTCATCTGTAACAGTCATCTGTAACAGAAAGAGTAGAGTGGTCACCCTGTCATCTGTAACAGTCATCTGTAGCAGAAAGAGTAGAGTGGTCACCCTGTCATCTGTAACAGTCATCTGTAACAGAAAGAGTAGAGTGGTCACCCTGTCATCTGTAACAGTCATCTGTAACAGAAAGAGTAGAGTGGTCACCCTGTCATCTGTAACAGTCATCTGTAGCAGAAAGAGTAGAGTGGTCACCCTGTCATCTGTAACAGTCATCTGTAACAGAAAGAGTAGAGTGGTCACCCTGTCATCTGTAACAGTCATCTGTAGCAGAAAGAGTAGAGTGGTCACCCTGTCATCTGTAACAGTCATCTGTAACAGAAAGAGTAGAGTGGTCACCCTGTCATCTGTAACAGTCATCTGTAGCAGAAAGAGTAGAGTGGTCACCCTGTCATCTGTAACAGTCATCTGTAACAGAAAGAGTAGAGTGGTCACCCTGTCATCTGTAACAGTCATCTGTAGCAGAAAGAGTAGAGTGGTCACCCTGTCATCTGTAACAGTCATCTGTACAGAAAGAGTAGAGTGGTCACCCTGTCATCTGTAACAGTCATCTGTAACAGAAAGAGTAGAGTGGTCACCCTGTCATCTGTAACAGTCATCTGTAGCAGAAAGAGTAGAGTGGTCACCCTGTCATCTGTAACAGTCATCTGTAGCAGAAAGAGTAGAGTGGTCACCCTGTCATCTGTAACAGTCATCTGTAACAGAAAGAGTAGAGTGGTCACCCTGTCATCTGTAACAGTCATCTGTAACAGTCATCTGTAGCAGAAAGAGTAGAGTGGTCACCCTGTCATCTGTAACAGTCATCTGTAACAGAAAGAGTAGAGTGGTCACCCTGTCATCTGTAACAGTCATCTGTAACAGAAAGAGTAGAGTGGTCACCCTGTCATCTGTCATCTGTAACAGTCATCTGTAGCAGAAAGAGTAGAGTGGTCACCCTGTCATCTGTAACAGTCATCTGTAACAGAAAGAGTAGAGTGGTCACCCTGTCATCTGTAACAGTCATCTGTAACAGTCATCTGTAGCAGAAAGAGTAGAGTGGTCACCCTGTCATCTGTAACAGTCATCTGTAACAGAAAGAGTAGAGTGGTCACCCTGTCATCTGTAACAGTCATCTGTAGCAGAAAGAGTAGAGTGGTCACCCTGTCATCTGTAACAGTCATCTGTAACAGAAAGAGTAGAGTGGTCACCCTGTCATCTGTAACAGTCATCTGTAGCAGAAAGAGTAGAGTGGTCACCCTGTCATCTGTAACAGTCATCTGTAACAGAAAGAGTAGAGTGGTCACCCTGTCATCTGTAACAGTCATCTGTAACAGTCATCTGTAGCAGAAAGAGTAGAGTGGTCACCCTGTCATCTGTAACAGTCATCTGTAACAGAAAGAGTAGAGTGGTCACCCTGTCATCTGTAACAGTCATCTGTAGCAGAAAGAGTAGAGTGGTCACCCTGTCATCTGTAACAGTCATCTGTAACAGTCATCTGTAGCAGAAAGAGTAGAGTGGTCACCCTGTCATCTGTAACAGTCATCTGTAACAGAAAGAGTAGAGTGGTCACCCTGTCATCTGTAACAGTCATCTGTAACAGTCATCTGTAGCAGAAAGAGTAGAGTGGTCACCCTGTCATCTGTAACAGTCATCTGTAACAGAAAGAGTAGAGTGGTCACCCTGTCATCTGTAACAGTCATCTGTAACAGAAAGAGTAGAGTGGTCACCCTGTCATCTGTAACAGTCATCTGTAACAGAAAGAGTAGAGTGGTCACCCTGTCATCTGTAACAGTCATCTGTAACAGTCATCTGTAGCAGAAAGAGTAGAGTGGTCACCCTGTCATCTGTAACAGTCATCTGTAACAGAAAGAGTAGAGTGGTCACCCTGTCATCTGTAACAGTCATCTGTAACAGTCATCTGTAGCAGAAAGAGTAGAGTGGTCACCCTGTCATCTGTAACAGTCATCTGTAACAGAAAGAGTAGAGTGGTCACCCTGTCATCTGTAACAGTCATCTGTAACAGAAAGAGTAGAGTGGTCACCCTGTCATCTGTAACAGTCATCTGTAACAGTCATCTGTAGCAGAAAGAGTAGAGTGGTCACCCTGTCATCTGTAACAGTCATCTGTAACAGAAAGAGTAGAGTGGTCACCCTGTCATCTGTAACAGTCATCTGTAACAGTCATCTGTAGCAGAAAGAGTAGAGTGGTCACCCTGTCATCTGTAACAGTCATCTGTAACAGAAAGAGTAGAGTGGTCACCCTGTCATCTGTAACAGTCATCTGTACAGAAAGAGTAGAGTGGTCACCCTGTCATCTGTAACAGTCATCTGTAGCAGAAAGAGTAGAGTGGTCACCCTGTCATCTGTAACAGTCATCTGTAACAGAAAGAGTAGAGTGGTCACCCTGTCATCTGTAACAGTCATCTGTAACAGTCATCTGTAGCAGAAAGAGTAGAGTGGTCACCCTGTCATCTGTAACAGTCATCTGTAACAGAAAGAGTAGAGTGGTCACCCTGTCATCTGTAACAGTCATCTGTAACAGTCATCTGTAGCAGAAAGAGTAGAGTGGTCACCCTGTCATCTGTAACAGTCATCTGTAACAGAAAGAGTAGAGTGGTCACCCTGTCATCTGTAACAGTCATCTGTAACAGAAAGAGTAGAGTGGTCACCCTGTCATCTGTAACAGTCATCTGTAGCAGAAAGAGTAGAGTGGTCACCCTGTCATCTGTAACAGTCATCTGTAACAGAAAGAGTAGAGTGGTCACCCTGTCATCTGTAACAGTCATCTGTAACAGAAAGAGTAGAGTGGTCACCCTGTCATCTGTAACAGTCATCTGTAACAGTCATCTGTAGCAGAAAGAGTAGAGTGGTCACCCTGTCATCTGTAACAGTCATCTGTAACAGAAAGAGTAGAGTGGTCACCCTGTCATCTGTAACAGTCATCTGTAACAGTCATCTGTAGCAGAAAGAGTAGAGTGGTCACCCTGTCATCTGTAACAGTCATCTGTAACAGAAAGAGTAGAGTGGTCACCCTGTCATCTGTAACAGTCATCTGTAGCAGAAAGAGTAGAGTGGTCACCCTGTCATCTGTAACAGTCATCTGTAGCAGAAAGAGTAGAGTGGTCACCCTGTCATCTGTAACAGTCATCTGTAACAGAAAGAGTAGAGTGGTCACCCTGTCATCTGTAACAGTCATCTGTCATCTGTAGCAGAAAGAGTAGAGTGGTCACCCTGTCATCTGTAACAGTCATCTGTAACAGAAAGAGTAGAGTGGTCACCCTGTCATCTGTAACAGTCATCTGTAGCAGAAAGAGTAGAGTGGTCACCCTGTCATCTGTAACAGTCATCTGTAGCAGAAAGAGTAGAGTGGTCACCCTGTCATCTGTAACAGTCATCTGTAACAGAAAGAGTAGAGTGGTCACCCTGTCATCTGTAACAGTCATCTGTAACAGTCATCTGTAGCAGAAAGAGTAGAGTGGTCACCCTGTCATCTGTAACAGTCATCTGTAACAGAAAGAGTAGAGTGGTCACCCTGTCATCTGTAACAGTCATCTGTAACAGTCATCTGTAGCAGAAAGAGTAGAGTGGTCACCCTGTCATCTGTAACAGTCATCTGTAACAGAAAGAGTAGAGTGGTCACCCTGTCATCTGTAACAGTCATCTGTAGCAGAAAGAGTAGAGTGGTCACCCTGTCATCTGTAACAGTCATCTGTAACAGAAAGAGTAGAGTGGTCACCCTGTCATCTGTAACAGTCATCTGTAGCAGAAAGAGTAGAGTGGTCACCCTGTCATCTGTAACAGTCATCTGTAGCAGAAAGAGTAGAGTGGTCACCCTGTCATCTGTAACAGTCATCTGTAACAGAAAGAGTAGAGTGGTCATCTGTCATCTGTAACAGTCATCTGTAGCAGAAAGAGTAGAGTGGTCACCCTGTCATCTGTAACAGTCATCTGTAACAGAAAGAGTAGAGTGGTCACCCTGTCATCTGTAACAGTCATCTGTAACAGTCATCTGTAGCAGAAAGAGTAGAGTGGTCACCCTGTCATCTGTAACAGTCATCTGTAACAGAAAGAGTAGAGTGGTCACCCTGTCATCTGTAACAGTCATCTGTAGCAGAAAGAGTAGAGTGGTCACCCTGTCATCTGTAACAGTCATCTGTAGCAGAAAGAGTAGAGTGGTCACCCTGTCATCTGTAACAGTCATCTGTAACAGAAAGAGTAGAGTGGTCACCCTGTCATCTGTAACAGTCATCTGTAACAGTCATCTGTAGCAGAAAGAGTAGAGTGGTCACCCTGTCATCTGTAACAGTCATCTGTAACAGAAAGAGTAGAGTGGTCACCCTGTCATCTGTAACAGTCATCTGTAGCAGAAAGAGTAGAGTGGTCACCCTGTCATCTGTAACAGTCATCTGTAACAGAAAGAGTAGAGTGGTCACCCTGTCATCTGTAACAGTCATCTGTAACAGAAAGAGTAGAGTGGTCACCCTGTCATCTGTAACAGTCATCTGTAACAGTCATCTGTAGCAGAAAGAGTAGAGTGGTCACCCTGTCATCTGTAACAGTCATCTGAACAGAAAGAGTAGAGTGGTCACCCTGTCATCTGTAACAGTCATCTGTAACAGTCATCTGTAGCAGAAAGAGTAGAGTGGTCACCCTGTCATCTGTAACAGTCATCTGTAACAGAAAGAGTAGAGTGGTCACCCTGTCATCTGTAACAGTCATCTGTAACAGAAAGAGTAGAGTGGTCACCCTGTCATCTGTAACAGTCATCTGTAACAGTCATCTGTAGCAGAAAGAGTAGAGTGGTCACCCTGTCATCTGTAACAGTCATCTGTAACAGAAAGAGTAGAGTGGTCACCCTGTCATCTGTAACAGTCATCTGTAACAGTCATCTGTAGCAGAAAGAGTAGAGTGGTCACCCTGTCATCTGTAACAGTCATCTGTAACAGAAAGAGTAGAGTGGTCACCCTGTCATCTGTAACAGTCATCTGTAACAGAAAGAGTAGAGTGGTCACCCTGTCATCTGTAACAGTCATCTGTAGCAGAAAGAGTAGAGTGGTCACCCTGTCATCTGTAACAGTCATCTGTAACAGAAAGAGTAGAGTGGTCACCCTGTCATCTGTAACAGTCATCTGTAACAGTCATCTGTAGCAGAAAGAGTAGAGTGGTCACCCTGTCATCTGTAACAGTCATCTGTAACAGAAAGAGTAGAGTGGTCACCCTGTCATCTGTAACAGTCATCTGTAACAGTCATCTGTAGCAGAAAGAGTAGAGTGGTCACCCTGTCATCTGTAACAGTCATCTGTAACAGAAAGAGTAGAGTGGTCACCCTGTCATCTGTAACAGTCATCTGTAGCAGAAAGAGTAGAGTGGTCACCCTGTCATCTGTAACAGTCATCTGTAACAGAAAGAGTAGAGTGGTCACCCTGTCATCTGTAACAGTCATCTGTAACAGTCATCTGTAGCAGAAAGAGTAGAGTGGTCACCCTGTCATCTGTAACAGTCATCTGTAACAGAAAGAGTAGAGTGGTCACCCTGTCATCTGTAACAGTCATCTGTAGCAGAAAGAGTAGAGTGGTCACCCTGTCATCTGTAACAGTCATCTGTAAGCAGAAAGAGTAGAGTGGTCACCCTGTCATCTGTAACAGTCATCTGTAACAGAAAGAGTAGAGTGGTCACCCTGTCATCTGTAACAGTCATCTGTAGCAGAAAGAGTAGAGTGGTCACCCTGTCATCTGTAACAGTCATCTGTAACAGAAAGAGTAGAGTGGTCACCCTGTCATCTGTAACAGTCATCTGTAGCAGAAAGAGTAGAGTGGTCACCCTGTCATCTGTAACAGTCATCTGTACAGAAAGAGTAGAGTGGTCACCCTGTCATCTGTAACAGTCATCTGTAACAGAAAGAGTAGAGTGGTCACCCTGTCATCTGTAACAGTCATCTGTAGCAGAAAGAGTAGAGTGGTCACCCTGTCATCTGTAACAGTCATCTGTAACAGAAAGAGTAGAGTGGTCACCCTGTCATCTGTAACAGTCATCTGTAACAGTCATCTGTAGCAGAAAGAGTAGAGTGGTCACCCTGTCATCTGTAACAGTCATCTGTAACAGAAAGAGTAGAGTGGTCACCCTGTCATCTGTAACAGTCATCTGTAACAGAAAGAGTAGAGTGGTCACCCTGTCATCTGTAACAGTCATCTGTAGCAGAAAGAGTAGAGTGGTCACCCTGTCATCTGTAACAGTCATCTGTAGCAGAAAGAGTAGAGTGGTCACCCTGTCATCTGTAACAGTCATCTGTAACAGAAAGAGTAGAGTGGTCACCCTGTCATCTGTAACAGTCATCTGTAACAGTCATCTGTAGCAGAAAGAGTAGAGTGGTCACCCTGTCATCTGTAACAGTCATCTGTAACAGAAAGAGTAGAGTGGTCACCCTGTCATCTGTAACAGTCATCTGTAACAGTCATCTGTAGCAGAAAGAGTAGAGTGGTCACCCTGTCATCTGTAACAGTCATCTGTAACAGAAAGAGTAGAGTGGTCACCCTGTCATCTGTAACAGTCATCTGTAACAGAAAGAGTAGAGTGGTCACCCTGTCATCTGTAACAGTCATCTGTAACAGTCATCTGTAGCAGAAAGAGTAGAGTGGTCACCCTGTCATCTGTAACAGTCATCTGTAACAGAAAGAGTAGAGTGGTCACCCTGTCATCTGTAACAGTCATCTGTAACAGTCATCTGTAGCAGAAAGAGTAGAGTGGTCACCCTGTCATCTGTAACAGTCATCTGTAACAGAAAGAGTAGAGTGGTCACCCTGTCATCTGTAACAGTCATCTGTAACAGAAAGAGTAGAGTGGTCACCCTGTCATCTGTAACAGTCATCTGTAACAGTCATCTGTAGCAGAAAGAGTAGAGTGGTCACCCTGTCATCTGTAACAGTCATCTGTAACAGAAAGAGTAGAGTGGTCACCCTGTCATCTGTAACAGTCATCTGTAACAGTCATCTGTAGCAGAAAGAGTAGAGTGGTCACCCTGTCATCTGTAACAGTCATCTGTAACAGAAAGAGTAGAGTGGTCACCCTGTCATCTGTAACAGTCATCTGTAACAGAAAGAGTAGAGTGGTCACCCTGTCATCTGTAACAGTCATCTGTAACAGAAAGAGTAGAGTGGTCACCCTGTCATCTGTAACAGTCATCTGTACAGAAAGAGTAGAGTGGTCACCCTGTCATCTGTAACAGTCATCTGTAACAGAAAGAGTAGAGTGGTCACCCTGTCATCTGTAACAGTCATCTGTAGCAGAAAGAGTAGAGTGGTCACCCTGTCATCTGTAACAGTCATCTGTAGCAGAAAGAGTAGAGTGGTCACCCTGTCATCTGTAACAGTCATCTGTAACAGAAAGAGTAGAGTGGTCACCCTGTCATCTGTAACAGTCATCTGTAGCAGAAAGAGTAGAGTGGTCACCCTGTCATCTGTAACAGTCATCTGTAACAGAAAGAGTAGAGTGGTCACCCTGTCATCTGTAACAGTCATCTGTAACAGAAAGAGTAGAGTGGTCACCCTGTCATCTGTAACAGTCATCTGTAGCAGAAAGAGTAGAGTGGTCACCCTGTCATCTGTAACAGTCATCTGTAACAGTCATCTGTAGCAGAAAGAGTAGAGTGGTCACCCTGTCATCTGTAACAGTCATCTGTAACAGAAAGAGTAGAGTGGTCACCCTGTCATCTGTAACAGTCATCTGTAACAGAAAGAGTAGAGTGGTCACCCTGTCATCTGTAACAGTCATCTGTAACAGAAAGAGTAGAGTGGTCACCCTGTCATCTGTAACAGTCAGTCATCTGTAGCAGAAAGAGTAGAGTGGTCACCCTGTCATCTGTAACAGTCATCTGTAACAGAAAGAGTAGAGTGGTCACCCTGTCATCTGTAACAGTCATCTGTAGCAGAAAGAGTAGAGTGGTCACCCTGTCATCTGTAACAGTCATCTGTAACAGAAAGAGTAGAGTGGTCACCCTGTCATCTGTAACAGTCATCTGTAACAGAAAGAGTAGAGTGGTCACCCTGTCATCTGTAACAGTCATCTGTAGCAGAAAGAGTAGAGTGGTCACCCTGTCATCTGTAACAGTCATCTGTAACAGAAAGAGTAGAGTGGTCACCCTGTCATCTGTAACAGTCATCTGTAACAGTCATCTGTAGCAGAAAGAGTAGAGTGGTCACCCTGTCATCTGTAACAGTCATCTGTAACAGAAAGAGTAGAGTGGTCACCCTGTCATCTGTAACAGTCATCTGTAGCAGAAAGAGTAGAGTGGTCACCCTGTCATCTGTAACAGTCATCTGTAACAGAAAGAGTAGAGTGGTCACCCTGTCATCTGTAACAGTCATCTGTAGCAGAAAGAGTAGAGTGGTCACCCTGTCATCTGTAACAGTCATCTGTAACAGAAAGAGTAGAGTGGTCACCCTGTCATCTGTAACAGTCATCTGTAACAGTCATCTGTAGCAGAAAGAGTAGAGTGGTCACCCTGTCATCTGTAACAGTCATCTGTAACAGAAAGAGTAGAGTGGTCACCCTGTCATCTGTAACAGTCATCTGTAGCAGAAAGAGTAGAGTGGTCACCCTGTCATCTGTAACAGTCATCTGTAACAGAAAGAGTAGAGTGGTCACCCTGTCATCTGTAACAGTCATCTGTAGCAGAAAGAGTAGAGTGGTCACCCTGTCATCTGTAACAGTCATCTGTAGCAGAAAGAGTAGAGTGGTCACCCTGTCATCTGTAACAGTCATCTGTAACAGAAAGAGTAGAGTGGTCACCCTGTCATCTGTAACAGTCATCTGTAAGCAGAAAGAGTAGAGTGGTCACCCTGTCATCTGTAACAGTCATCTGTAGCAGAAAGAGTAGAGTGGTCACCCTGTCATCTGTAACAGTCATCTGTAACAGAAAGAGTAGAGTGGTCACCCTGTCATCTGTAACAGTCATCTGTAACAGAAAGAGTAGAGTGGTCACCCTGTCATCTGTAACAGTCATCTGTAGCAGAAAGAGTAGAGTGGTCACCCTGTCATCTGTAACAGTCATCTGTAACAGAAAGAGTAGAGTGGTCACCCTGTCATCTGTGTCATCTGTAACAGTCATCTGTAGCAGAAAGAGTAGAGTGGTCACCCTGTCATCTGTAACAGTCATCTGTAACAGAAAGAGTAGAGTGGTCACCCTGTCATCTGTAACAGTCATCTGTAGCAGAAAGAGTAGAGTGGTCACCCTGTCATCTGTAACAGTCATCTGTAGCAGAAAGAGTAGAGTGGTCACCCTGTCATCTGTAACAGTCATCTGTAACAGAAAGAGTAGAGTGGTCACCCTGTCATCTGTGTAGACACCCTGTCATCTGTAACAGTCATCTGTAGCAGAAAGAGTAGAGTGGTCACCCTGTCATCTGTAACAGTCATCTGTAACAGAAAGAGTAGAGTGGTCACCCTGTCATCTGTAACAGTCATCTGTAGCAGAAAGAGTAGAGTGGTCACCCTGTCATCTGTAACAGTCATCTGTAACAGAAAGAGTAGAGTGGTCACCCTGTCATCTGTAACAGTCATCTGTAACAGAAAGAGTAGAGTGGTCACCCTGTCATCTGTAACAGTCATCTGTAGCAGAAAGAGTAGAGTGGTCACCCTGTCATCTGTAACAGTCATCTGTAGCAGAAAGAGTAGAGTGGTCACCCTGTCATCTGTAACAGTCATCTGTAACAGAAAGAGTAGAGTGGTCACCCTGTCATCTGTAACAGTCATCTGTAACAGAAAGAGTAGAGTGGTCACCCTGTCATCTGTAACAGTCATCTGTAACAGAAAGAGTAGAGTGGTCACCCTGTCATCTGTAACAGTCATCTGTAACAGAAAGAGTAGAGTGGTCACCCTGTCATCTGTAACAGTCATCTGTAACAGTCATCTGTAGCAGAAAGAGTAGAGTGGTCACCCTGTCATCTGTAACAGTCATCTGTAACAGAAAGAGTAGAGTGGTCACCCTGTCATCTGTAACAGTCATCTGTAACAGTCATCTGTAGCAGAAAGAGTAGAGTGGTCACCCTGTCATCTGTAACAGTCATCTGTAACAGAAAGAGTAGAGTGGTCACCCTGTCATCTGTAACAGTCATCTGTAGCAGAAAGAGTAGAGTGGTCACCCTGTCATCTGTAACAGTCATCTGTAGCAGAAAGAGTAGAGTGGTCACCCTGTCATCTGTAACAGTCATCTGTAACAGAAAGAGTAGAGTGGTCACCCTGTCATCTGTAACAGTCATCTGTAACAGAAAGAGTAGAGTGGTCACCCTGTCATCTGTAACAGTCATCTGTACAGAAAGAGTAGAGTGGTCACCCTGTCATCTGTAACAGTCATCTGTAACAGAAAGAGTAGAGTGGTCACCCTGTCATCTGTAAGTCATCTGTCAGTCATCTGTAGCAGAAAGAGTAGAGTGGTCACCCTGTCATCTGTAACAGTCATCTGTAACAGAAAGAGTAGAGTGGTCACCCTGTCATCTGTAACAGTCATCTGTAACAGAAAGAGTAGAGTGGTCACCCTGTCATCTGTAACAGTCATCTGTAACAGAAAGAGTAGAGTGGTCACCCCTGTCATCTGTAACAGTCATCTGTAGCAGAAAGAGTAGAGTGGTCACCCTGTCATCTGTAACAGTCATCTGTAACAGAAAGAGTAGAGTGGTCACCCTGTCATCTGTAACAGTCATCTGTAACAGTCATCTGTAGCAGAAAGAGTAGAGTGGTCACCCTGTCATCTGTAACAGTCATCTGTAACAGAAAGAGTAGAGTGGTCACCCTGTCATCTGTAACAGTCATCTGTAGCAGAAAGAGTAGAGTGGTCACCCTGTCATCTGTAACAGTCATCTGTAACAGAAAGAGTAGAGTGGTCACCCTGTCATCTGTAACAGTCATCTGTACAGAAAGAGTAGAGTGGTCACCCTGTCATCTGTAACAGTCATCTGTAACAGAAAGAGTAGAGTGGTCACCCTGTCATCTGTAACAGTCATCTGTAGCAGAAAGAGTAGAGTGGTCACCCTGTCATCTGTAACAGTCATCTGTAACAGAAAGAGTAGAGTGGTCACCCTGTCATCTGTAACAGTCATCTGTAACAGAAAGAGTAGAGTGGTCACCCTGTCATCTGTAACAGTCATCTGTAACAGAAAGAGTAGAGTGGTCACCCTGTCATCTGTAACAGTCATCTGTAACAGAAAGAGTAGAGTGGTCACCCTGTCATCTGTAACAGTCATCTGTAACAGTCATCTGTAGCAGAAAGAGTAGAGTGGTCACCCTGTCATCTGTAACAGTCATCTGTAACAGAAAGAGTAGAGTGGTCACCCTGTCATCTGTAACAGTCATCTGTAGCAGAAAGAGTAGAGTGGTCACCCTGTCATCTGTAACAGTCATCTGTAACAGAAAGAGTAGAGTGGTCACCCTGTCATCTGTAACAGTCATCTGTAACAGTCATCTGTAGCAGAAAGAGTAGAGTGGTCACCCTGTCATCTGTAACAGTCATCTGGAACAGAAAGAGTAGAGTGGTCACCCTGTCATCTGTAACAGTCATCTGTAACAGAAAGAGTAGAGTGGTCACCCTGTCATCTGTAACAGTCATCTGTAACAGAAAGAGTAGAGTGGTCACCCTGTCATCTGTAACAGTCATCTGTAACAGAAAGAGTAGAGTGGTCACCCTGTCATCTGTAACAGTCATCTGTAACAGAAAGAGTAGAGTGGTCACCCTGTCATCTGTAACAGTCATCTGTAGCAGAAAGAGTAGAGTGGTCACCCTGTCATCTGTAACAGTCATCTGTAACAGAAAGAGTAGAGTGGTCACCCTGTCATCTGTAACAGTCATCTGTAACAGAAAGAGTAGAGTGGTCACCCTGTCATCTGTAACAGTCATCTGTAGCAGAAAGAGTAGAGTGGTCACCCTGTCATCTGTAACAGTCATCTGTAACAGAAAGAGTAGAGTGGTCACCCTGTCATCTGTAACAGTCATCTGTAGCAGAAAGAGTAGAGTGGTCACCCTGTCATCTGTAACAGTCATCTGTAACAGAAAGAGTAGAGTGGTCACCTGTCATCTGTAACAGTCATCTGTAACAGAAAGAGTAGAGTGGTCACCCTGTCATCTGTAACAGTCATCTGTAGCAGAAAGAGTAGAGTGGTCACCCTGTCATCTGTAACAGTCATCTGTAACAGAAAGAGTAGAGTGGTCACCCTGTCATCTGTAACTGTCATCTGTAGCAGAAAGAGTAGAGTGGTCACCCTGTCATCTGTAACAGTCATCTGTAACAGAAAGAGTAGAGTGGTCACCCTGTCATCTGTAACAGTCATCTGTAACAGAAAGAGTAGAGTGGTCACCCTGTCATCTGTAACAGTCATCTGTAACAGAAAGAGTAGAGTGGTCACCCTGTCATCTGTAACAGTCATCTGTAACAGAAAGAGTAGAGTGGTCACCCTGTCATCTGTAACAGTCATCTGTAACAGAAAGAGTAGAGTGGTCACCCTGTCATCTGTAACAGTCATCTGTAACAGAAAGAGTAGAGTGGTCACCCTGTCATCTGTAACAGTCATCTGTAGCAGAAAGAGTAGAGTGGTCACCCTGTCATCTGTAACAGTCATCTGTAGCAGAAAGAGTAGAGTGGTCACCCTGTCATCTGTAACAGTCATCTGTAACAGAAAGAGTAGAGTGGTCACCCTGTCATCTGTAACAGTCATCTGTCAGAAAGAGTAGAGTGGTCACCCTGTCATCTGTAACAGTCATCATCTGTAGCAGAAAGAGTAGAGTGGTCACCCTGTCATCTGTAACAGTCATCTGTAACAGAAAGAGTAGAGTGGTCACCCTGTCATCTGTAACAGTCATCTGTACAGAAAGAGTAGAGTGGTCACCCTGTCATCTGTAACAGTCATCTGTAACAGAAAGAGTAGAGTGGTCACCCTGTCATCTGTAACAGTCATCTGTAACAGAAAGAGTAGAGTGGTCACCCTGTCATCTGTAACAGTCATCTGTAACAGTCATCTGTAGCAGAAAGAGTAGAGTGGTCACCCTGTCATCTGTAAACAGTCATCTGAACAGAAAGAGTAGAGTGGTCACCCTGTCATCTGTAACAGTCATCTGTAACAGTCATCTGTAGCAGAAAGAGTAGAGTGGTCACCCTGTCATCTGTAACAGTCATCTGAACAGAAAGAGTAGAGTGGTCACCCTGTCATCTGTCATCTGTAACAGTCATCTGTAAGCAGAAAGAGTAGAGTGGTCACCCTGTCATCTGTAACAGTCATCTGGAACAGAAAGAGTAGAGTGGTCACCCTGTCATCTGTAACAGTCATCTGTAGCAGAAAGAGTAGAGTGGTCACCCTGTCATCTGTAACAGTCATCTGGAACAGAAAGAGTAGAGTGGTCACCCTGTCATCTGTAACAGTCATCTGTAGCAGAAAGAGTAGAGTGGTCACCCCTGTCATCTGTAACAGTCATCTGTCAGAAAGAGTAGAGTGGTCACCCTGTCATCTGTAACAGTCATCTGTAACAGAAAGAGTAGAGTGGTCACCCTAATCTGTAACAGTCATCTGTAAACAGAAAGAGTAGAGTGGTCACCCTGTCATCATCTGTAACAGTCATCTGTACAGAAAGAGTAGAGTGGTCACCCTGTCATCTGTTCATCTGTTCATCTGTAGCAGAAGAGTAGAGTGGTCACCCTGTCATCTGTAACAGTCATCTGAACAGTCATCTGTCCAGAAAGAGTAGAGTGGTCACCCTGTCATCTGTAACAGTCATCTGTAGCAGAAAGAGTAGAGTGGTCACCCTGTCATCTGTAACAGTCATCTGTAACAGAAAGAGTAGAGTGGTCATGTCATCTGTCAGAAAGAGTAGAGTTCACCCTGTCATCTGTAACAGTCATCTGTAGCAGAAAAAGAGTAGAGTGGTCACCCTGTCATCTGTAACAGTCATCTGTAACAGAAAGAGTAGAGTGGTCACCCTGTCATCTGTAACAGTCATCTGTAACAGAAAGAGTAGAGTGGTCACCCCCTGTCATCTGTAACAGTCATCTGTAGCAGAAAGAGTAGAGTGGTCACCCTGTCATCTGTAACATGTCATCTGTAGCTGGTACCCTGTCATCTAACAGTATCTGTAGAAAGAGTAGAGTGGTCACCCTGTCATCTGTAACAGTCATCTGTGCAGAAAGAGTAGAGTGGTCACCTGTCATCTGTTAAAGTCATCTGGAAACAGAAAGAGTAGAGTGGTCACTTGTCATCTGTAACAGTCATCTGTAACAGAAAGAGTAGAGTGGTCACCCTGTCATCTGTAACAGTCATCTGTAACAGAAAGAGTAGAGTGGTCACCCTGTCATCTGTAACAGTCATCTGGAACAGAAAGAGTAGAGTGGTCACCCTGTCATCTGTAACAGTCATCTGTAACAGAAAGAGTAGAGTGGTCACCCTGTCATCTGTAACAGTCATCTGTAACAGTCATCTGTAGCAGAAAGAGTAGAGTGGTCACCCTGTCATCTGTAACAGTCATCTTGTAGAACAGAAAGAGTAGAGTGGTCACCCTGTCATCTGTAACTGTCATCTGTAACAGAAAGAGTAGAGTGGTCAACCCTGTAATCTGTAACAGTCATCTGTAATAGTCATCTGTAGCAGAAAGAGTAGAGTGGTCACCCTGTCATCTGTAACAGTCATCTGTAACAGAAAGAGTAGAGTGGTCACCCTGTCATCTGTAACAGTCATCTGTAACAGTCATCTGTGTAAGCAGAAAGAGTAGAGTAGTCACCCTGTCATCTGTGTCATCTGTACAGAAAGAGTAACATGTCATCTGTAACAGTCATCCAGAAAGAGTATAGTGAGTCAACCCTGTCATCTGTAACAGTTCATCTGTCAAGCAGAAAGAGTAGAGTGGTCACCCTGTCATCTGTAACAGTCATCTGTGTCAACAGAAAGAGTAGAGTGGTCACCCTGTCATCTGTAATAGTCATTCTGTAAAGGCAGAAAGAGTAGAGTGGTCACCCTGTCATCTGTAACAGTCCATCTGTAACAGTGGTTCACTGTCATCTGTAACAGTCATCTGTGTAACAGTCATTCTGTAGCAGAAAGAGTTAGAGTGGTCACCCTGTCATCTGTAAACAGTCATCTGTAACAGAAAGAGTAGAGTGTCACCCTGTCATCTGTCATCTGTAACAGTCATCTGTAACAGAAAGAGTAGAGTGGTCACTGTGTCATCTGTAACAGTCATCTGTAGCAGAAAGAGTAGAGTGGTCACTGTCACTGTGTCATCTGTAACCAGTCATCTGTAACAGAAAGAGTAGAAGTGGTCACCCTGTCATCCGTAACAGTCATCTGTAACAGAAAGAGTAGAGTGGTCACCCCTGTCATCTGTAACAGTCATCTGTACAGAAAGAGTAGAGTGGTCACCCTTCATCTGTAACTGTCATCTGTGCAAAAAGAGTAGATGAGGTCACCCTGTCATCTGTAACTGTAAAGTCATCTGTAAGCAGAAAGAGTAGAGTGGTCACCCTGTCATCTGGTCATAGTAACAGTCATCTGTAGCAGAAAGAGTAGAGTGGTCACCCTGTCATCTGTAACAGTCATTGTAACAGAAGAGTAGAGTGGTCACTGTCATCTGTAACAGTCATCTGTAACCACAGAAAAGAGTAGAGTGGTCACCCTGTCATCTGTAACAGTCATCTGTAACAGAAAGAGTAGAGTGGTCACCTTGTTCATCTGTAACTGTCATCTGTAACAGAAAGAGTAGAGTGTGTCACCCCTCAGTCATCTGTAACAGTCATCTGTAGCAGAAAGAGTAGAGTGGTCACACCCTGTCATCTGTAACAGTCATCTGGCAGAAAAGAGTAGAGTGGTCACCCTGTCAACTCTGTAACAGTCATCTGTAACAGTCATCTGTAAGCAGAAGAGTAGAGTGGGTCAACCCTGTCATCTGTCATCGTAAGTGGGTCACCTGTCATCATGTAACAGTCATCTTGTCATTCTGTAGCAGAAAGAGTAGAGTAGCATCACCAGGTCATGTGTAACTGTCACTGTAGCAGAAAGAGTAGAGTGGTCACCCTGTCATCTGTAACAGTCATCTGTAACAGAAAGAGTAGAGTGGTCACCCTGTGTCATCTGTAACAGTCATCTGTAGCAGAAAGAGTAGAGTGGTCCCCTGTCATCCTGTAACAAGTCATCTGTAACAGAAAAGAGTGGTCCCTGTGTCATCTGTAACAGTCATCTGTACAAGAGTAGACGCGTGGAATCATCTCATAATCTGTAGTTTCAGTTCTTAACTGTCATCTGTAACTGTATCATCTGTAACGCAGAAAGAGTAGAGTGGTCACCCTAAACAGGTTCATCTGATAACAGTCATGCTGTAGCAGAAAGGAGTAGAGTGGTCATTTACAGTGGTCACCTCTGTCAAAACAGTCATCTGTTAGCAGAAAGAGTAGAGTGTCACCCTGTCATCTGTAACAGTCATCTGGTAAACAGAAGCTGTAACAGAGTGGTAAGTGGTCACTGTAACAGTCATCTGGTAGCAGAAAGAGTAGAGTGTCCCTCGTCACCTGTAATATCATGGTCATCTATAGACAGTCATTCTGGTAACAGGAAAGAGTAGAGTTGGTCACCCTGTCCGATCTGTAACTGTCATATGTAAGCTAAAGAAGTAGAGTGGCACCCTGTCATCTGTAATCAGTCATACTGTCACAGAAAGAGTAGAGTGGTCACCCTGTCATCTGTTCATCTGTCCCCTTTTAATCAGTCAATCTGGAACGAAAGAGTAAGGGCAGAAAGAAGATGAGAGTGTGGTCACCTAAGTCATCAGAAAGGAGTGGAGTGTACACAGTCATCTGTAGTCACCCTGTCACAGAAGAGTAGTAGAGTGGTCCATCCCTGTCATCCACCTGTCATCTGTAAACACTGTCATCTGTACAGAAAGAGTAGAGTGGTCACCCCCCTGTACATCTGTAAACAGTCATCTGTAGAGTGGCTGTGAACAGGCAGTAAAAGAGTAGAGTGGTCACCCTGTCATCTTGTAACAGTCATTCAGAAAGAGTAGAGTGTACATCTGGCAGAAAGAAGGTAGAGTGGTCCACCCTTTGTCATCTGTAACAGTTCATTTGTAGTACAGAAAGAGTAGAGTGGTCACCCTGTCATTCTGTTAAACAGTCATCTTCTGTAGCAGAAAAGAGTAGGAGTGGTTCACCCTGTCATCTGTAACAGTCATCTGTAGCTGAGTCATCTGTAGAACAAAAGAGTGGTGGTCACCCTCGTCATTCCGTAAAACCCTGTCATCATTTGTCTTTTATGTAGACACTCGCTGTCATATGTACAGAAAGAGTAGATTGGTCACTCCGTCATCTGTTAGCTGGTACACCTTGTCATCTGTAACAGTCATCTATAACAGTCAAGCAGAAAGAGTAGAGTGAAGTCACCCCCTGTTCTGTAACAGTCATCTGTAACAGAAAGAAGTAGAGTGGTCCCTGTCATCTGTAACCAGTATCTGTAACAGAAAGATCTGTAGAGTCATCTGTACCAGAAAGAGTAGAGTGGTCACCTAACAGTCATCTGTAACAGTCATCTGTAGCAGAAAGATGGTGGTCACCCTGTTTCATCTGTAACAGTCATTCTGTACAAAGAAGGGTAGAAGTGGTCACCCCTGTCATCTGTAAGCAGTCATCTGTAACAGAAAAGAGTAGAGGTGGTCACCCTGTCATCTGTAAACAGTCATCTGTAAGCAGAAAGAGATTAGTGTGGTCACCCTGTCCTGTCATCTGTAACAGTCATCTGGTAGCGAGTAGAGTGGTCACCCTGTCATCTGTAAACAGTCATTCTGGAAGCAGAAAGAGTAGAGTGGTCAACCTGATCATCTGTAACAGTCCATCTGTAACAGTTCATCTGTTAACAGAAAGAGTAGAGTGGTCACCTTATCTCTGATCTGTAACAACTCACCCTGTCATTCTGTAACAGAAAGAGTAGAGTGGTCACCCTGTACATTCTGTAAGTGGGTCAGCTGTCATCTGTCTGTTAACACAGAAAGAGTGAGTTGGTCACCTGTCCCATCCTGTAACATCATCTGTAATAGCAGAAAGAGTAGAGTGGTCACCCTGTTCATTCTGTAACAGTCATCTGGAACAGAAAGAGTAGAGTGGGTCACCCTGTCATCTGTTAGCTGTGTCACCCTGTTCTCTGTAAGTCATCTGGAACAGAAAGAGTAGAGTGGTCACCCTGTCATCTGTAACAGTCATCTGTAAGCAGAAAGAGTAGAGTGGTCACCCTGTCATCTGTAACTGTCATCTGTAACACTGTCATCTGTCAAACAAGTCATCTGTAACAGTCAATCTGAAGCAGAAAGAGTAGAGTGGTCACCTGTCATCTGTAACAGTCATCTGAACAGAAAGAGTAGAGTGGTCACCCTGTCATCTGTAACAGTCAATCTGTAACAGTCATCTGTAGCACTGGAAAGAGTAGAGTGCTGTCACCATCTGTCATCTGTAACAGTCATCTGTAACTAGTGAACAGTCTCTGAAAGAGTAGAGTGTCACAGTCAGTCTAACAGTCATCTGGACAGTGTAACAGTCATCTGTAAACAGTCATCTGTAGCAGAAAGAGATAGAGTGGTCATCTGTAACAGTCATGCCAGAAGATAGAGTGGTCACCCTGTCATCTGTAACAGTCATCTGTAAACAGAAAGAGTAGAGTGGTCACCCTGTCATCTGTAAACAGTCATCTGTAACAGAAAGAGTAGAGTGGTCACCCTGTCATCTTGTAACAGTCATCTGTAAACAGAAAGAGTAGAGTGGTCACCCTGTCATCTGTGACAGTCATCTGTAAACAGTCATCTGTAGCAGAAAGAGTAAAGTGGTCACCCTGTCATCTGTAACAGTCATCTGTAACAGAAAGAGTAGAGTGGTCACCCTGTCATCTGTAACAGTCATCTGTAACAGTCATCTGTAGCAAGAAAGAGTAGAGTGGTCACCCTGTCATCCGTAACTGTCATCTGTAACAGTCATCTGTAGCAGAAAGAGTAGAGTGGTCACCCTGTCATCTGTAACAGTCATCTGTAACTGTCATCTGTAGCAGAAAGAGTAGAGTGGTCACCCTGTCATCTGTAACAATCTGTCATCTGTAAGCAGAAGAGTAGAGTGGTCACCCCTGTCATCTGTAACAGTCATCTGTCAGAAAGAGTTAGAGTGGTCAGCACTGTCATCTGTAAACAGTGGTCTGTACAGTCATCTGTAACAGAAAGAGTAGAGTGGTCACCTGTTCTATCTGTAGAATGTCATCTGTCATCTGTTACAGAAAGAGTAGAGTGGTCACCCTGTCATCTGTAATCATCAGTCATCTTACAGAAAGAGTGGAAGTCACCCCGTCATCTGTAACAGTCTGTAGCAGAAAGAGTAGAGTGGTCACCCTGTCTGTAACAGGTCATCTGTAAGAGTAGAGTGGTCACCCTGTCATCTGTAACTGTCATCTGTAACAGAAAGAGTAGAGTGGTCATCTGTCACCCTGTCATCTGTAACAGTCATCTGTAACAGAAAGAGTAGAGTGGTCACCTGTCATCTGTAACAGTCATCTGTAACAGAAAGAGTAGAGTGGTCGTCACCTGTCATCTGTAACAGTCATCTGTAGCAGAAAGAGTAGAGTGGTCACCCTGTCATCTGTAACAGTCATCTGTAGAGTAAGTTGGTCATCTTGGAGAAAGAGTGGTCACACTATCATCTGTAACAGAAAGAGTAGAGTGGTCACCCTGTCATCTGTAACAGTCATCTGTAGCAGAAAGAGTAGATGGTCACCCTGTCATCTGTAACAGTCATCTGTAGCAGAAAGAGTAGAGTGGTCACCCTGTCATCTGTAACAGTCATCTGTAGCAGAAAGAGTAGAGTGGTCACCCTGTCATCTGTAACAGTCATCTGTGTATCTGGTACAGAAAGAGTAGAGTGGTCACCCCTGTCATCTGTAACAGTCATCTGTAACAGAAAGAGTAGAGTGGTCACCCTGTTCATCTGTAACAGTCATCTGTAACAGAAAGAGTAGAGTGGTCACCCCCTGTCATCTGTAGCAGAAACAGTCATCTTTAGCAGGAGTGGTCACCCTGTCATCTGTAACAAGTCATCTGTAAGCAGAAAGAGTAGAGTGGTCACCCTGTCATCTGTAACAGTCATCTGTAAACAGAAAGAGTAGAGTGGTCACCCTGTCATCTGTAACAGTCATCTGGTACAGAAAGAGTAGACACCCCTGTCATCAGTAACAGTCATCTGTGTAACAGTCACAGAAAGAGTAGAGTGGTCCTGTCTCTGTAAGACAGTCATCTGGAACAGAAAGAGTAGAGTGGTCACCCCCTGTCATCTGTAGTAGTCATCTGTCAGTCATCTGTAGAACAGAAAGAGTAGAGTGGTCACCCTGTCATCTGTAACAGTCATCTGTAACAGAAAGAGTAGAGTGGTCATCCCTGTCATCTGTAACAGTCATCTGTACAGAAAGAGTAGAGTGGTCACCCTGTCATCTAGAGTGGTCACATCTGTTCATCTGTACAGAAAGAGTAGAGTGGTCACCCTGTCATCTGTAGAATGGTCACCCTGTCATCTGTAACAGTTCATCTGTAGCAGAAAGAGTAGAGTGGTCACCCTGTCATCTGTAACAGTCATCTGTAACAGAAAGAGTAGAGTGGTCACCCTGTCATCTGTAAACAGTCATCTGTAACAGAAAGAGTAGAGTGGTCACCCTGTCATCTGTACACAGTCAGTCATCTGTAATAGTCATCTGTAGCAGAAAGAGTTAGAGTGGTCACCCTGTCATCTGTAATAGTCATCTGTAGCAGAAAGAGTAGAGTGGTCATGTCATCTGTGTCATCAGAAAGAGTTTAGGTGGTCACAGTCATCTGTGTCAAGCAGAAAGAGTAGAGTGGTCACCCTGTCATCATGTAAACAGTCATCTGTAACAGAAAGAGTAGAGTGGTCACCCCCTGTCATCTGTAACTGTCATCTGTGCAGAAAGAGTAGAGTGGTCACCCTGTCATCTGTAACAGTCATCTGTAGCAGAAAGAGTAGAGTGGTCAGAAAGAGTAGAGTGGTCCCTGTCATCTGTAACAGTCATCTG
This sequence comes from Microglena sp. YARC, assembly GCA_022414725.1. NCBI lineage: Eukaryota > Viridiplantae > Chlorophyta > Chlorophyceae > Chlamydomonadales > Chlamydomonadaceae > Microglena > Microglena sp. YARC. The sequence continues at coordinate 14,452 of JAJSRW010000171.1, read as the reverse complement.
TAGGCAGAAAGAGTAGAGTGGTCACCTGTCATCCTGTCATCTGTAACAGAAGAGTAGAACTGTCATCTGTAACAGTCAAGCAGAAAGAGTAGAGTGGTCACCATCTGTCATCTGTAACACCTGTCATCTGTAACAAGTCACAGAAAGAGTAGAGTGTCATCTGTAACACCCTGTCATCTGTAACAGTCATCTAACAGTATCTGTAGCAGAAAGAGTAGAGTGGTCACCTGTCATCTGTAAAGTCATCTGTAGCAGAAAGGAGTTTAGAGTGGTCACCCCTGTCATCTGTAACAGTCATCTGTAACAGAAAGAGTAGAGTGGTCACCTGTCATCTGTAACAGTCATCTGTAACAGAAAGAGTAGAGTGGTCACCCTGTCATCTGTGTACAGTCATCTGTAACAGAAAGAGTAGAGTGGTCACCCTGTCATCTGTAACAGTCATCTGTAACAGAAGAGTAGAGTGGTCACCCTGTCATCTGTCATCACAGTCATCTGTTAGAACAGAAAGAGTAGAGTGGTCACCCTGTCATCTGTAACAGTCATCTGTAAGTCAGAAAGAGTAGAGTGGTCACCATCTGTGTCATCTGTAACAGTCATCTGTCGCAGAAAGAGTAGAGTGGTCACCCTGTCATCAGTAACAGTCATCTGTAAACAGAAAGAGTAGAGTGGTCACCTCAATCCTTGTCATCTGTAACAGTCATCTGTAGCAGAAAGAGTCAGAGAGGTCACCTGTCACCTGTCAATCGTCATCTGTAACAGTCATCTGTAGCAGAAAGAGTAGAGTGGTCACCCTGTTCATCTGTAACAGTCATTCTGTACAGAAAGAGTAGAGTGGTCACCCTGTCATCTGTAACATCTGTCATCTGTAGCAGAAAGAGTAGAGTGGTCACCCTGTCATCTGTAACAGTCATCTGTAAGGTCAGAAAGAGTAGAGAGGTGGTACCCTGTCATCTGTATAGTCATCTGTCATCACAGAAAGAGTAGAGTGGTCACCCCTGTCATCTGTAACTGTCATCTGTAGCAGAAAGAGTAGAGTGGTCACCCTGTCATCTGTAACAGTCATCTGAGTAACAGAAAAGAGTTAGAGTGGTCACCCCTGTCATCAGTAAACCAGTCATCTGTAACAGAATAGAGTAGAGTGGTCACCCTGTCATCTGTAACAGTCATCTGTAACAGAAAGAGTAGAGTGGTCACATTGTCATCTGTAACAGTCATCTGTAGCAGAAGAGTAGAGTGGTCACCCTGTCATCTGTAACAGTCATGTAACGTCATCTGTAGCAGAAAGAGTAGAGTGGTCACCCTGTCATCTGTACAGTTCATAACTGTCATTGTAACATCATCTGTAACGTCATCTGTAGCAGAAAGAGTAGAGTGGTCACCCTGTCATAACTGTAGAAGTCACCTGTCATCTGTAACAGAAAGAGTAGAGTGGTCACCCTGTTCATCTGTAACAGTCATCTGTAGCAGAAAGAGTAGAGTGGTCACCCTGTCATCTGCTAACAGTCATCTGAACAGAAGAGTAAAGAGTGGTCATCATCTGTAAAACATCACAGAAAGAGTAGAAGTCATCTGTATCTGTAGCAGAAAGAGTAGAGTGGTCACCCTGTCATCTGTAACAGTCATCTGTAACAGAAAAGAGTAGAGTGGTCACCCTGTCATCTGTAACTGTCATCTGTAACAGAAAGAGTAGAGGTGCCCTGTCACATCCTGTCATCTGTAACAGTCATCTGTAACAGAAAGAGTAGAGTGGTCACCCTGTCATCTGTAACAGTCTCTAACAGTATCTGTAGCAGAAAGAGTAGAGTGGTCACCCTGTCATCTGTAACAGTCATTCTGTAACAGAAAGAGTAGAGTGGTCACCCTGTCATCTGTAACAGTCATCCTGTAGCAGAAAGAGTAGAGTGGTCACCCTGTCATCTGTAAAACAGTCATCTGTGGCAGAAAGAGTAGAGTGGTCACCTGTCATCTGTAACAGTCATCGCTGTAACAGAAAGAGTAGAGTGGTCACCTGTCATCTGTAACAGTCATCTGTAAACAGTCATCTGTAGCAGAAAGAGTAGAATGGTCACCACTGTCATCTGTAACAGTCATCTTGTAACAGAAAGAGTAGAGTGGTCACCTGTTCAGTCATCTGTAACAGTCATCAGAACAGAAAGAGTAGAGTGGTCACCCTGTCATCTGTAACAGTCAGTTCTGAACAGAAAGAGTAGAGTGGTCACCTGTCATCTGTAACAGTCATCTGGTAACAGAAAGAGTAGAGTGGTCACCTGTAACTGTCATCTGTAACAGGTCATCTGCAGAAAGAGTAGAGTGGTCACCATCTGTAACATCATCTGTAACAGAAAGAGTAGAGTGGTCACCCTGTCATCTGTACACAGACATCTGTGTAGCAGAAAGAGTAGAGTGGTCACCCTGTCATCTGTAAACTGTCCATCTGTAGCAGAAAGATCTTGTAACAGTGGTCCCTGTCATCTGTAGTTCATCTGTAGCAGAAAGAGTAGAGTGGTCACCCTGTCATCTGTAACAGTCATCTGTAACAGAAAGAGTAGAGTGGTCACCCTGTCATCTGTAACAGTCATCTGTGTAAAGCAGAAAGAGTAGAGTGGTCACCCTGTCATCTGTAACAGTCATCTGTAGAACAGAAAGAGTAGAGTGGTCACCCCCTGTCATCTGTAACCCAGTCATCTGTAACAGAAAGAGTAAGTGGTCACCTGTCATCTGTAACAGTCATCTGTAACAGAAAGAGTAGAGTGGTCACCCTGTCATCTGTAACAGTCATCTTAACAGTCATCTGTAGCAGAAAGAGTAGAGTGGTCACCCTGTCATCTGTAACAGTCATCTGTAGTCACAGAAAGAGTAGAGTGGTCACCCTGTCATCTGTAACAAGTCATCTGGTAACAGAAAGAGTAGAGTGGTCACCCTGTCATCTGTAACAGTCATCTGTAACAGAAAGAGTAGAGTGGTCACCCTGTCATCTGTAACAGTCATCTGTAGCAGAAAGAGAAGAGTGGTCACCCTGTCATCTGTAAAGTCAACTGTCATCTGTAACTGTCATCTGTAGAAAGAGTAGAGTGGTCACCCTGTAATCTGTAACAGTCATCTGTAATAGTCAATCTGTAACAGCAGAAAGAGTAGAGTGGTCACCCTGTCACAGTAACAGTCATCTGTAACAGAAAGAGTAGAGTGGTCACCCTGTCATCTCTGTAACAGTCATCTGTAAACTTATAGTCATCTGTAGCAGAAAGAGTAGAGTGGTCACCCTGTCATCTGTAACACCCCTGTCATCTGTCATAACAGAAAGAGTAGAGTGTATCTGTCACCCTGTCATCTGTAACATCTGTCATCATCTGCAACAGAAAGAGTAGAGTGGTCACCTGTCCTGTCATCTGTAACAGTCATCTTGGACAGAAAGAGTAGAGTGGTCACCCTGTCCATCTGTACAGTCACTGTACAGTCATCTGTAGCAGAAAGAGTAGAGTGGTCACCCTGTCATCTGTAACAGTCATCTGTAGCAGAAAGAGTTAGAGTGGTCACCCTGTCATCTGTAACAGTCATCTGTAACAGTCATCTGTAGCAGCGAAAGAGTAGAGTGGTCACTCCTGTCATCTGTAACAGTCATGCTGTAACAGAAAGAGTAGAGTGGTCACCTGTCTTGTCATCTGTAACAGTCATCTGTAACAGAAAGAGTAGAGTGGTCACCCTGTCATCTGTAACAGTCATCTGTAACAGAAAGAGTAGAGTGTACCCCTGTCATTCTAACAGTCATCTGTAAACAGTCATCTGTAACAGTCATCTGCAGAAAGAGTAGAGTGGTCACCCTGTCATCTGTAACAGTCATCTGTAACAGAAAGAGTAGAGTGGTCACCCTGCCCTGTCATCTGTAACAGTCATCTGTACAGAAAGAGTAGAGTGGTCACCCTGTCATCTGTCATCTGTAACAGTCATCTGTAATAGTTCATCTGGAACAGAAAGAGTGAGTGGTCACCTGTCATCTGTGTCATCTGTAACAGTCATCTGTACAGTCATTAACAGAAAGAGTAGAGTGGTCACCCTGTCTCATCTGTACAGTCATCTGTAGCAGAAGAGTAGAGTGGCACCCTGTCATCTGTAACAGTCATCTGTAACAGAAAAGAGTAGAGTCATCTGGTACACCCTGTCATCTTGTAACAGTCATCTGTAACAGTACATCTGTAGCAGAAAGAGTAGAGTGGTCACCCTGTATCTGTAACAGTCATCTGGCAGAAAGAGTAGAGTGGTCACCCTGTCATCTGTAACAAAGTCATCTGTAACAGTCATAGCAGAAAGAGTTGAGTGGTCACCCTGTCATTCTGTAACAGTCATCTTGGTATCTGTACAGAAAGAGTAGAGTGGTCACCTGTCATCTGTAACAGTCATCTGTAAGCAGAAAGAGTAGAGTGGTCACCCTGTCATCTGTAACAGTCATCTGTAACAGAAAGAGTAGAGTGGTCACCTGTCATCTGTAACAGTCATCCTGTAGCAGAAAGAGTAGAGTGGTCAACCTGTCATCTGTAAACGTCATCTGTATCAGTCATCTGTAACAGAAAGAGTAGAGTGGTCACCTGCTGTCATCTGTAACGTCATCTGTAACAGAAAGAGTAGAGTGGTCACTGTCATCTGTCACAGTCATCTGTAACAGTCATCTGTAGCAAGAAAGAGTTAGAGTGGTCCTGTAACATCTTAACAGTCATCTGTAACAGTCATCTGTACAGAAAGAGTAGAGTAGTCACCCTGTCACTGTAACAGTCATCTGTAACAGAAAGAGTAGAGTGGTCACCCCTGTCATCTGTAAACAGTCATCTGTAACGAAAGAGTGTAACATCGAGTGGTCTGTCATCTGTAACAGTCATCTGTAGCAGAAAGAGTAGAGTGGTCACCTGTCATCTGTAACAGTCATCTGGAACAGAAAGAGTAGAGTGGTCACCCTGTAACATCTGTAACAGTCATCTGGCAGAAAGAGTAGAGTGGTCACCTGTCATCTGTAAACAGTCATCTGTAACAGAAAGAGTAGAGTGGTCACCCCTGTCATCTGTAACTTATAGTCATCTGAACAGAAAGAGTAGAGTGGTCACTGTCCATTGTCATCTGTAACAGTCATCTGTAGCAGAAAGAGTAGAGTGGTCACCCTGTCATCTAACAGAAGAGGTTTAAAAAACACCCTGTCAGTTCTGTCTTAGCAGAAAGAGTAGAGTGGTCACCCTGTCATCTGTGTAACAGTCATCTGTGTAAGCAGAAAGAGTAGAGTGGTCACCCTGTCATCTGTAACAGTCATCTGTACAGAAAGAGTAAGAGTGGTCACCCTGTCATCTGTAAACAGTCATCTGTAGCAGAAAGAGTAGAGTGGTCACCCTGTCATCTGTAACAGTCATCTGTAACAGAGCAGAGAGTAGAGTGGTCACCCTGTCATCTGTAACAGTCATCTGTGTATTGCAGAAAGAGTAGAGTGGTCACCCTGTCATCTGTAACAGTCATCTGTAACAGAAAAGATTTTAGAGTGGTCACCCTGTCATCTGTAACAGTCATCTGAACAGAAAGAGTAGAGTGGTCACCTGTCATCTGAAACAGTCATCTGAACAGAAAGAGTAGAGTGGTCACCCTGTCATCTGTAAGTCAGTCAGAAAGAGTAGAGTGGTCACCCTGTCATCTGTCATCTGTCAGAAAAGAGTGGTAATGTAACAGTCTGTCAGAAAGAGTAGAGTGGTCACCTGTCATCTGTAAAGTCATCATGTAAGAAAGAGTAGAGTGGTCACCCTGTCATCTGTAACAGTCATCTGTAACAGAAAGAGTAGAGTGGTCACTGTCATCTGCATGTCATCTGTAACAGTCATCTGTGTACTGTAACTGTATATGTCAGTTCATCAGAAGGTGTCACCTGTCACTAACAGTCATCTGTAAGTTCAGAAAGAGTAGAGTGGTCCCTGTCATCTGTCAGTTTCCTGTAACAGTCATCTGTAGCAGAAAGAGTAGAGTGGTCACCCTGTCATCTGTAACAGTCATCTGTAACAAAGAGAGTAGAGTGGTCAACCTGGTCATCTGTACAGTCATCTGTTAACAGAAAGAGTAGAGTGGTAACACCGTCATCTGTATCACAGTCATCTGTAGCAGAAAGAGTAGAGTGGTCACCCTGTCATCTGTAACAGTCATCTGTAGCAGAAAGAGTAGAGTGGTCACCTGTCATCTGTCAACTGTCATCTGTACAAGTCATCTGTCATCTTGGCAGAAAGAGTAGAGTGGTCACCCTGTCATCTGTCATCTGTAACAGTCATCTGAAGAAAGAGTAGAGTGGTCACCTGTCATGTCATCTGTAACAGTCATCTGTAGCAGAAAGAGTAGATTGTCATCTGTCACTGTCATCTGTAAACAGTCATCTCAGTAACAGAAAGAGTAGAGTGGTCACCCTGTCATCTGTAACAGTCATCTGTAACAGAAAGAGTAGAGTGGTCACCCTGTCATTGGGTCATCTGTACAGAAAGAGTAGCGAGTGGTCACCTGTCATCTGTAACAGTGGCACCATCTGTAACAGAAAGAGTAGAGTGGTCACCCTGTCATCTAACAGTCATCTGTAGCAGAACTGTCATCTGTAACAGTAACAGAAGAGAAGAGTAGAGTGTCACCCTGTCATCTGTAGCAGTCATCTGTAGCAAAAGAGTAGAGTGGTCACACCTAAAGTCATCTGACCGTCATCTGAACAGTCATCTGTCACCTGTCATTGTAACAGAAAGAGTAGAGTGGTCACCCTGTACAATCATCTGTAACAGTCATCTAGCAGAAAGTAAAGTCATCTGTAAAAGTCATCTGAAAAGAGTAGAGTGGTCACCCTGTCATCTGTAACAGTCATCTGTAAAGAAAGAGTAGAGTGGGTGCCCTGTCATCAGTAACTGTCATCTGTAGCAGAAAGAGTAGAGTGGTTCACCCTGTCATCTGTCAGTCATCTGTAACAGTCATCTGTAACAGAAAGAGTAGAGTGGTCACCCTGTCATCTGTAACAGTCATCTTGGAACAGAAAGAGTAGAGTGGTCACCCTAACAGTCATCTGTAACAGTCATCTGTAGCAGAAAGAGTAGAGTGGTCACCCTGTCATCCGTCATCTGTAGCAGAAAGAGAGTCCACCCTGTCATCTGTAACAGTCATTCTGTAACAGAAAGAGTAGAGTTGGTCAGATCTGTCATCTGTAACACTGTCATCTGTACAGAAAGAGTAAGTGGTCACATCTGTCAGTCATCTGTAACAGTCATCTGTGCAAGAGTAGAGTGGTACCTGTCATCTGTAACAGTCATCCTGTAACAGAAAGAGTAGAGTGTCACCCTGTTAACAGTTCATCTGTAACAGTCATCTGTAGCAGAAAGAGTAGAGTGGTCACCCTGTCATCTCATCAGTGATCACCCTGTCATCATATGTAACAGGAGAAGAGTACAGTCATCTGTAAAGAAAGGAGTAGAGTCATCTGTCAAGAAAGAGTAACGTGTCAGTCATCTGTCAATCTGTAGCAGAAAGAGTAGAGTGGTCACCCTGTCATCTGTCTGTACATCTGTAGCAGAAAGCAGTAGAGTGGTCACCTTTCATCATCTTGTAACAGTCATCTGGCCAACACAATAAAGGTAGAGTACGTCACCCTTCATCTGTATTCTGTTACAGTCATCTGTAACAGTAACAGAAAGAGTCACCCTGCATTGTAATATCTGGAACAGAAAGAGGAGTGGTCACCTCTGTCTCTGTAACAGTCATCTGTAAAGTCATGTAACAGAAAGAGTAGAGTGGTCCCCTGTCGTTATCAGTACATCATCTGTAACAGAAAGAGCTAACACCCTTCATCTGTAACTGAGAAAGAGTAGAGTGGTCACCCTGCATCTGGTCACGTCCTGTAGCAAAGAGCTAGAGTAGGTACCCTGTCATCTAGAACATCTGGAACAGAAGAGTAAGAGTTGTCACCCTGTCATCTGCTAACGTTCATCTGTAACAGAAAGATAGAGTGGATACCCTGTCCATCATGTAACAGTCATTCATGTCAGTCATCTGTAGGCAGAAAGAAGTAATGTCACCCTGTCATCCTGTTAACTGTCATTTGTAGCTGAAAAGAGAGTTTAGGTCACCTGTCATCATGAACAGTCATCTGTAGCAGAAGAGTAGAGTTGGTCACCCTGTCACTGTAAATTCATCTGAACAGAAAGAGTAGAGTGGTCACCCTGTCATCTGTAACAGTATCTGGAACTGTCCCCCCCCTGTAGCCAGAAAGCAGTAGAGTGTCATCTGTAACAGTCATCTGGAACAGAAAGAGTAGTGGTCACCCTGTCATTCTGCTAACCAGTCATCAGTACAAAGAGTAAGAGTGGATTACCCTGTTCTCTGTAACAGCATCTGCTAACACGTCATTGAACAGAAAGGGTAGAGTGTCCCCCTAGTCATCTGTCAGAAAGAGTGAGTAACAGTCATACCTGCATCCTGTATGTATTGTAAAGGTCATCCTGTAGCAGAAAGATAGAGTGGTCACCTGTTCATCTGTCACACTGTCAATTCTGGAACAGAAAAGAGTAGAGTGGTCACCATTCATCTGTAACAGTCATCTAACAGTCATCTGTAGCCAGGAAAAGAGTTAGAGTGAGTACCCTGTCACCTGTAAGTCATCTGGAACCAGTATCAAAGAGTAGAGTTGTAAACCTTGTCCATCTGTAAGCGTCACTGTTTTCTGACAGACAAGAGAGTGGTCACCTGTCATTGTAACAGTCATCCATGTAACAGTCATCTGTTAAAAGAAAGAGTAAGAGTGGTCACACTGTATCTGTAAAAGTCATCTGTAAAGTCATTGTCAGGCAGAAGAGTAGAGTGTCACCCTGTCACTGTAACAGTCATCTGTATAACAGTCATCTGTAGCAGAAAGAGCAAAGTGGTCACACCTGTCATTCTGTAAGTTCATCAAGCCACAGAAAGAGTAGAGTGGTCACGTACTGTCAGTCTGTAACAGTTTCATCTGTAACAAGTCATCTGTAGCAGAGAGTAGAGTAGCACTGTCATGTGTCTGTTAACAGTCATCTGTAGCAGAAAGAGTAGAGTGGTCACCTGTCATCATGGAACAGTTCATCTGTAAAGAAAGAGTAAGAGTGGGTCACCTGTCATCTGTAACAGTCATCTGTAACTGTCCATCTGTAGCAGAAAGAGTAGAGTGGTCACCGCGTCATCATTAATGTATCTGTACAGAAAGAGTAGAGTGGTCACCCTTCATCTGTAATTTTCATCTGAAAGAGAGAGTGGTCACCCTGTCATCTGTAACAGTCATTCTAGTAACAGAAAAGAGTAGAGTGGTCACCCTCATCTTGCTAACAGTTCATCCTGCTAACAGAAAGAGTGAGTGTCACCCGTCATCTGTAACAGTCATCGTAAACAGCAAAGAGTAAGTGGTCACCCTGTCATAGAGTGGTAACACCTGTCACTGTAACTGTCAATCTTTAAGAACAGAAAGAAGTAGAGTGGCTCACCCTGTCATCAACGGTAAACTAGTCATCTGTAGCAGAAAGAATAGGTGGTCACCCTGTATTGTAAAGTTCTGTGTAAGAGAAAGAGTCGAGTGGTCGCCCCTGTTCACATAACTGTCATCTGTAGCAAAGAGTAACCTTGTGATCTTAACAGTCTCTGTACAGAAAGAGTAAGGTGGTCCCTTGTTCATCTGTAACTCACTGGACAGAAAGGTTAGAGTGCGTCACCCTGTCCATCTTCGCTGTTAAAGTCATTTGGTAAGAGATAGGTGGTACCCTGTCAATCTGTAACAGTCTCTGTAGCAGAAGAGTAGAAGTGGTCCACCTGTCATCTGGTACAGTCATCTGTCATAGCAGAAAGAGTTGAGTGGATACTGTTATCTTGTAAAGTCATCTTTGAACAGAAAGTAGAGTGGCTCACCCTATCATTTGAAACTGTATCTGTAAACAGAAAGAGTAAGGAGGTCACCCTGTTAACTGTCGTAATCTGTAACAGTCATCACTGTCAGAAAGAGTAGAATCACCCTGCATCTGTTAAAGTCATCTGTACAAAAGAGTAGAACCTGTCATCTAAAGTCATCTGTAAAAGTCATCTGTAGCAGAAGAGTGGTCACCCTGTCATCTAACAGTCATCTGGAACAGAAAGAGCTAAGTTGTCCCCTGTCATCTGTAAACAAGTCATTTATGTAAATAACAAAAGAGTAGAGTGGTCACGCCTGTATCTGTAACAGGTCATCTGTTAACAGAAAGAGTAGAGTCGGTCACCCTGTCATCTTAAATCTGTAACAGTCATACTAGCAGAAAGAGTACATCTGTAACAGCTCTGTTGAGAAAGAGTAGAGTGGTCACCCTGTCATCTGTAACAGTCATTTGGTAAAGTATCTGTAAGCAGAAAGAGTAGAGTGGTCAACCAGGGTGTCATCTGTTCATTCATGAACAGAAAGAGTAGATTGGTCACCTGTCATCTGTAACAGTCATCTGCTATAGTCATCTGTAGCAAGAAAGAGTAGAATGTCCACCCTTCATCTGCTAACAGTAACAGAAATGGAGTAGAGTGGTCACCCTGTCATCTGTAACAGTCATCTGTAACAGTCATCTGTAGCAGAAGAGTTTTGAGTGTACCTGTCACCCCGGTCAGTAAACAGTCATCTGAACAGAAAGGTAGAGTAGAGATACCCTGGACCTCACCCTGTCATCTGTAACATCTGTGCAGAAAGAGTAGACGAGTGGCACTCTGTCATTCTGTAACATCATCTTAAGAGCAGAAAGAGTAGAGTAGAGGTGGTCACGTTATCACCATTGTAACAGGTCATCTGCTAACAGAAAGAGTAGAGTAGTCACCCCTTAGTCATCTGTTTACTATCAGTCATCTGTTAACAGTCATCCTGCTAGCAGAAAGACCTAGAGTGCGTCACTGTCATCTGTAGCAGCAATCTGTACACCTGTCATCTGTATGTCACTCTGATAAACAGTCATCTCGTCAGAAAGAGTAGAGTAGTCACCTGTCATCTGTACAGTCATCTGGAACAAAGAGTAGAGTGTCACCTGTCTGTTACAGTCATCAGTAACAGTCATTGTAACAAGAAAGATGTAGATTGGATACCCTTTGTCATCTCGTACAGTCATCCTGTGCAGAAAGAGTAGAGTGGTCACCCTGTCATCTGTAACGTCATCTGGACGAAAGAGTAGAGTGGTCACCCTATCTGTTACAGTCATTCCTTAACATCATCTGAGCAGAAAGAGTAGAGTGGTCACCCTGTCATCTGTAACTGTCATCTGTAGTAACAGAAAGAGTAGAGTGGTCACCCTGTCATCATCTGTAATGTCAGCTCTGTAATCTGTAACAGGAAGAGCAGAGTGGTCACCTGTATCTGTAACAGTCATCTTGTACTAACAGTCATCTGTAACAGAAAGAGTAGAGTGGTCACGCTGTCATCTGTAACGGTCATTTTGTAACAGAAAGAGTAGAGTGTTGTCACCCTGCATCATGTTAACAGTCATCTGTACAGTCTTGAAAGAGTAGAGTGGTCACCCTGTCATCTGTAACAGTCATCTGAACAGAAAGAGTAGAGTGGTCAGCCCATCTGTAAACTGTCATCTGTAACAGAAAGAGTAGAGTGGTCACCCTGTAATCTGTAACTGTAACAGTGTCATTGTAATAGTCATCTGTAGCAGAAAGAGTAGAGTGGTCACCCTGTCATCTGTAACAGTCATCTTGGTAACGAAAAGAGTAGAGTGGTTACCCTGTCTTCATCTGTACAGTTCATCTGTAACAGTCCATCTGTAGCAGAAAGAGTAGAGTGGTCACCTGTAATCCTTAACAGTCATCTGGAACAGAAAGAGTAGAGTGGCACCCCTGTATTGTAATCGACATCTGGTAACAGAAAGAGTAGAGTGATACCCTGTCATCCTGTAACAGTACATCTTGTAACAGTCATCAGTAGCAAAAGAGTAGAGTAAGTCACTGTCATCTGTAACAGTCATGGAAGCACGAAAGAGTAGAGTGGTCCCCTGTCATTGTAACAGTCATCTAACAGTATCTCTGCAGAAAGAGTCAGAGTGGTCATCCTGTCATCTGTAAAGTCATCTGAACAGAAAGAGTAGAGTGGTCACCCTGTCATCTGTCAGTCCAATCTGTAACAGTTCATCTGTAGCAGAAAGAGTAGAGTGGTCACCCTGTCATCTGTAACAGTCAATCTGGAACAGAAAGAGTAGAGTGGTTCACTTGTTCATCTGTAGCAGTCATCTAAACAGAAAGAGTAAGTGGTCACCCTTTCGCTGTAACATCTGTACAGAAAGAGTAGAGTTGTCACCTGTGATCTGTCATCTGTAACATCCATCTGTAGCAGAAAGAGCAAAGTGGTCACCCTGTCATCCGAAACAGATCTGTAAAAAGAAAAGAGATGTTCCACCCTGTCATCTGTAACAGTCATCTGTAACAGTCATCTGTAGCAGAAAGAGTAGAGTGGTCACACCTGTCATCTGTAACTTCATCATGTACAGAAAGAGTAGAGTGGTTCACCCTTCATCTACAGTCATCTGTAACAGAAAGAGTAGAGTGGTCACCCTGTCACTTGTACTGTCATCTGTAGCAGAAAGAGTTAGAGTGGTCAACCCTGTCAACTGAATAGTCATCTGTAACAGAAAGAGTAGTGGTCTCCCTGATCCTGTCAACAGTCATCTGTAACCAGAAAGAGCTGAGTGGATACCCCCATCTGTCATCATGTAACAGTCATTCTGTAGCCAGAAAGAAGTTAGAGTTGGTCAACCCTTCATCTGTTAACAGTATTTCTGGACAGAAAGAGTAGAGTGGTCACCCTGTCATCTGTAACAGTCATCTAGAACCAGAAAGGTAGTTCACCCTGTCATCTGTCAGTTTCATCTAAACAAGTCAGTAGCAGAAAGAGTAGAGTGGTCACCTGTCATCCTACACAGTCACTGGGACAGAAAGAGTTGAGTGGTCACCCTGTACATCTGTAACAGCTCATCTGTAACAAAAAAGAGTAGAGTGGTCACCCTGTCATCTGTAACAGTCATCCTGTAACAGAAAGAGGTAGCAGTGATACCCGTCAATCTGTAACAGTCATCTTTTAACATCATCTGTAGCAGAAAAGAGTAGAGTGTCAACCCTGTTCATCTGTAACAGTTCCATCTGGAAAACAGAAAGGTAGAGTGTCCCTGTCATCTGTAACAGTCCTCTGTAATAGTTCATCTGTAGCAGAAAGAGTAGAGTGGTCACCTGTTCATCCCTGTAACAGTCATCTGGAACAGAAAGAGTCAGAGTTGGTCACCTGTCATCTCGTAACATCATCTAAGTAGCAGAAAAGTTTAGGTCGGTCACCCTGTAAATCTGTAACAGTCATCTGGAACAGAAAGAGTAGGAGTGGTTTCCCCTGTCATCTGTAACAGTCATCATGCTTAACACTCATTCTGTAGCAGAAAGAGTAGAGTGGTTACCTGTCATTCGTAAACCGTCATCTTGACAAGAAAGATTACAGTGGTCACCCTGTCATCTGTAACTGTCATCTGTACACAGAAAGAGTAGAGCTGGTACCTGTCAATCTTAACATCATCTGTAATATCATCATGTAGCAGAAGAGTAGTGGTCACCCTGTCATCTGTAACAGTCATCTGAACAGAAAGAGTCAGAGTGGTCACCCTGTCATCTGTAACAGTCATCTGTAACATCATCTGAGCAGAAAGAGTAGAGTGTCACCTGTCATCTGCTAACAGTTCACTCTGGAACAGAAAGAGTAGATGTTCACCCTGTCATCTGTAAAACAGCATCCTGTAACAAAACGAGTAGAGTGGATACCCTGTCATCATGTAACATCATCTGTAAACAGTCATCTGAGCAGAAAGGTAGAGTGGTCACCATGTCATCTGCTAACAGTTCATATGGAGCAGAAAGACATAGAATGTCACCCTGTCATCTGATAACTCATCTGTAACAGTCATCTGTAGCAGAATGAGTTGAGTGTCACCCTTCATCTGTAACAGTCATCCCTGTACAAGAAAGATAGAGTAGTCACCCTGTCATCCTTAACAAGTCATCTGTAACATCAGCTGTAGCAGAAAGAGCTAGAGTGTCACCCTGTCATCCGTAACAGTCATCCTGTAAAAGGCATAAAGTTAGAGTGTCACCCGTCATCTGTAACGTCATCTGTAACAGTCATCACTGCTAGCAGGAAAAGAGTAGCAGTAGTCACCCTGTCATCTGTAACAGTCATCTGTAGCAGAAAAGATAGTAGTGGATACCCTGTCATCTGTAACAGTCATCTGTAACAGAAAGAGTAGATGGTCACCCTTCATCTGTAACTGTCATCTGCTAGCAGAAAAGAGTAGGTGGTCACCCCAGCATCATGTAACTGTCATCTGTAGCAGAAGAGTAGCGTGGTCACCAGTCATCTGATTTTCATCTGTAACAGAAGAGCATAGAGTATCTCTCTTATCCTGTAACAGTCATT